>NQII01007984.1:0-79534 GCA_002778355.1 Clitarchus hookeri | reverse complement strand
ATTATGTAAAGTTGTGTGTTTATTACGGTGCATAATTTTATATCTTTTGGTGTCCAGATTCTTGAATTTTTGTGTTTCCTTCTTATAAGGTTTTCCTGCTTATAGTGTCACTTTCTTGTGGACCCCTGAAGAACCTTATAAGAGGGTTCCACTGTACTAGTTTTCCCTCGCCTTTATTTGCCTCCGCGCAGCTCGAACTTGCATTTAATTGGGTCGTCCATTGTGACGTATTTATCGATAGCGAATCACGTACACCCTGCCGATCGGCTGTTGCATCAGTTGCCGACCCCCAGTTAAAAGTTGGTTTTAACACGGGTGCCAAAGCTAATATGTGCTTTTTGTTCCAAGCGCTTGGGAATGAGTGTCATCTGGGAGGCAGGATAGAGACAGGGGACACAGCAAACTTCAGTCAGTGCCCTTAACTGTGGAATAAACTAAGACGTCTGGCACGTAAGTGCAAACATACAAAGCCTTCTGGACACTACATTATTGTCCCTTATGATTAATCTTTAATAAAAACAAGTTTACATAAAAAAAAAGTAAAGAAAAACTTTAATTAAAAGAGAAAGGTACCTTTCAGAAGACGGTTGCACATGATGTAGTTGTTCATGGTCTCGGCAACCACCTGTGCCACCTCCGCATGCTCGAACTCTATGAAGGCGTAGCCCTTGCTCTTCCCGGACTAGGCAACACGACAGCACAAACTGTATCACCACAGCTCCAATCACTACAGTATCACTACACACACCATTGTCATCTCTACATCGACACTTGACCAACAAGGGCAGGCAATGGTGGATACAACAGCATTCCTGCCGCAATCCCAGAAGACAGCAACAGCAAGGGAAGATTTAAAAATCAGCAATACAGAACACAGTCAATGACGGGGAAATCAATAATCAGGACATACTCTTGATTTTCGCAAGCAAATTGTGTAAACGAGCAAAAAAAATTAGTGATAAAGTATTTGATTAAGCAGAATGGTAAAATTCTGGAATTTATGTATTATAAGGAAAAACTGTTGATAAAATATAACCTTGCACAAAACTCAGTTTGTCAGAAGTATCTTGACTGTCCCCATGAAATGAAGCATACTTGTAAAATACAACAATTTCTGTATTCTGATTATACTACAGTGAAACATCATTGACAAAGTACAGCGTAACAGGAAACTTCCGTTTGTCAGAAGTATCTTGACTGTCATATGAAATGAGGTCCGTTACTTTATGAAAAACAGTCCGATTAACATGAAATGACAATGTGTAATACATAATTGTTTTAATCCCACACGACTTCCATTAAAGGTATTTTTACATGGTTCATACAAAATTTACTGTTAGAAATAACATACTCGTTTGTAATAATTATTGCGTGTGTATAGGTGATATACGAGTAAAAACACTACGTTCTGCGAGTCAAATAATTAAAAGTTTAAAGTTATTATAATTACAAATTGTCTTTCGTGTGGTTTGTCTATCTAAAGTAGGAAAACTAACTACTATGACAAAATCTTTTATATTTGTCAAATACGAAAATCAAGAAAATTAACATTTTTATATAAACACCGGCATTTTATATATTTATTACTATTTCCTACGTCGAAAGAAAACTTCAAAAACATTATCGCGTAAAAAATAACTACTTTCGTGGTTTACTTTGTTCCTACAGCAAACGTGTTTGCTGAACCACAATAGCCCAANCATACTTTCGTGGTTTGCTTTGTTCTTTCAGCAAACGTGTTTGGTGAACCACAATAGCCCAACGAGCACCTGTCATAGGTCAAAGAAATTTCTTCTTATATTATTTTTTACAACATCCCGGCGAAATCCACCCACGTGTGGTAGTTGGCTGTTGTAAAATCCTATAATGGCAAGTTATCCTTAAATACGTATCCAGTATTTAAGATTCAAAACTGACAATAAAGTGAACAATTTATTTTTCTTTTAACGCTATTTGAATTCATGTAAAAAAAGAAAAAATATTTTTTTTAAATACCAGAACACTATTTTGGCCAAGTTAGTTTATTATTTTCGTTTTGTAATGTTGTATTTTCATTTCTTTCCGTGCCCGGACAAGCCAGACACTACGGAGGGCAGAAATAGAGCCTATGTACTTTTGTCGGGCTGTCAGGGCTGCTATTTTGTCGGACTGACGTCAGTGGCCTTGCTTTTCATTGACTGCTAATCGCATTTAGTCCTGCCGGGTTCATCTGCGTATTGTGACTCCAGCATTTAAACTATACTATTGTCGAGATTTCAGTTGTTTCGTACGTAAATAAATGCAGCATTTATTAACATTTGTCTTGTCTCCGGCTATTATGAACGAGGGCCGTGTTACAATGAGACGGTGGTGCTCCGCTGGCCTGTGCAGTGTCGTTGCAAATCTTATACCTGATTTGTTTGTTTGAGTGTGACATAAGAGTCGTTGCTACTGCGTCGTGACTGTGGATATAACCAAATTTTATAATTCACCGGCAGACGGCTGGCACTTTGCATGCTCACGCACAGACGCAGTACATACAACCACTGAAACCAAAGTTATAAAGAAAAAAAAAACTTATTTTCCCAGTTAGTTGTTTAAAGTAATAAAATAAACGTCTTTAATAATGAGCAATTGGTTCATGTGTCAGCATAAATTAAATCAAGAAAACACAACTGGCTAATCGTAAACAAGATGTTTGTGGCCGCAATCGTTTACGAGTATGGTGGGAAAAACATAAAAATATAAATCGACCTCTGAAATTTATTGGAAATAATTTGTAAAGTGTTAAAACAAGTGTAAGGTCAATCATAAAATGTGGATATTTGTAAACAAAGCATTTACCACTGTAGTTAATTATAATCATGTTTGGTACTGTTTAACAAAAAAAATTATCCCCTTGACAAAAGAGAGGGAGAACGAAATTAGTTAATTGTGATGTGCATACTTGTGCTAGGATTTTCTGTTACAATTCCACAGGTACACTTAAAAATGTATTGACTAGTAACCTTTGAGATAAAAAACAATATAAATAGGGTTGTGGGAATATTCAGTATACCTAAACAAAAAACAAAATGACAACTTTCATTTTTGTTTCGGTAAGAAATTTGGTTACTAAAAGTTATAACAAAACAAAAATGCTTGATTTTTATTAATTTGAAGGTGTTAAATGAATGTTCATTTAATGCACCAGCAAAGAAAATTTTTATCTGTAAATAATTTTGTGTGTTTTCACTATTTTAGAACTAAAATAACTACATAAAACGAAAAATTTAAATATAGGAGGGAACCCCTGTGGTAAATACTCCATTAGCTACATTTTTATGGTTTGATTTTGCAACAAATTTGTTTTACTGAATAACTTACTAAAATGTTATGAAATTTGTTAATCTTTTGTTAAGGCTGAGATCTAATGACATTATTATTCATTTTTGTTTCAGTTTCACAAAAGTTCATAACATATCTTTCGTTTTCGTTTTGAGAAAAAAAAGAGTCACATTTGCACAACCCTAANCAAAAGTTCATAACATATCTTTCGTTTTCGTTTTGAGAAAAAAAAGAGTCACATTTGCACAACCCTAATAAATTCTGAGCATAAATACAGCCCTTAATTTTTTTTTAATTTTGCATACTTTTGCAAAGCTTTTCTGTTATGCATTAAACCATTTGTATTAACGACCAGTAGATTCGTTGCGAAGGAGCTTGGTTTTGGGACAGTAGTTCCCTGAACTTGGGGAGGTGCAGAAGTTCAGTAACACTTGACAAAAAAATTTTTCCTCAAAAATTCAAAATTGTACTGAATATTTGAATAAAGAAATTTTGTTACATACTGAATACTTTTTGCAGTACTATTTCAGATAGAAAAAATATATATATTTCTCTGCCAAGTGTAATTGAACTTCCGCATCACTCCCAGTTCGGGGAACTACTGTCCCANCAAAAAATATATATATTTCTCTGCCAAGTGTAATTGAACTTCCGCATCACTCCCAGTTCGGGGAACTACTGTCCCAAAACCAAACGCTGCAACACTGAATCTAATGGTCATTGATACAAAGGGTTTAATGCGTAACAGAAAGGTTTTGCACAAGTATGCAAAATTAAAAATTAAAAAAAATTAAGGGCTGTATTTATCCTCAGATTTAGTGGAAAACACACAATTCAAACATGGATGGATATTTTGTAGTGGTGCATTTAATACACATTTTATGCCCAAAGACAAATTTCAAGTTCTAATTCCAACTCCAAAGATTATTTTTCTGGGTGTGAAAATGGCTAAAACGGATGTGTTCAGACACTGCTTTAGCAACTAAATGTTCTATACAGGAACTTCAGAGTTGTATTTAGACACACATAATACTTTTATCTTTAATAGTGAACCATAAAATAAGTTACATTCCGGCAAGTCACCGACAGAGACACTGCACACCAACCGAGCCTCATGCATAGAGGCGATGCAGTAAGCGGTGAGCGAGAAAGAATCTGCTTTAGAGCTCACACATTTCAAGGCGAAATAGCTATAGGCAGGTGGGAATCCTTAGAGCTTCGGTGGGAATCCTTAGAGCTTCCCTTATTTGCCATTCTAGGAGAGGTTTAGACTAACGTTACAGTCTGAATACGCAACCCAACATTAAGAAATGAAACTGATGAAAATCTAGTTCGACATTAACTTTTACCTTCCTGCTGCGAGCCAGTTTCACGTTGGTCACAGTGCCAAACTGACCGAAGTAGCTCTTCATTTGCTCCTCGTAGAACCCGTGTGGGATGTGCGTGACGTACACCACCCCTCTCTTGGACTTGGCAACCGACTCTTTCTTCCGTTTCTCATTCTGAAATGCAACGACAGATGTACAGCATGTTCACGCCCAGCAACATTACTATTACTACAAACGCAGCTACGTAGTTCTGAGTAGCAAGTTTGCCTAAAATGTCCCACTAACAGTACATTGACAAGGGGATCGGCTGATAATGACAGCATGAAAATAAACAACATCGTTGCCATGTGGCAGATCTGCTGATGGCGGAAGGATACGTAGTCAGANGATCTGCTGATGGCGGAAGGATACGTAGTCAGATGTAAAGAGTGGTGCTACTTTCGCAGACCTGTCAGAATCTGGCCAACTTACATGGTACAGAGCATATCAAGTTATACACTAGTCCTCAACAAATTGGGTAAATATGTTTAAATTACGAAAAAGATTAATTGGAATTATATTTCGCCTAAAGATAATATATTCATGTGGATCTCTATTTAAAAAGCATGATTTTAAGGCATCCTGGTATTTTTTATTGATTTCACTATCCCGTATGCTGTTAAAAAGTACATTACATAAAACATAATACACATGATCACTATACTAGAATAAGTTAAATAAAAACTATTTAGTTAATAGTTGCCCACATTCACTTAACGTCTGGTAAGGACATAAAGGAAATTTTGATGTTTGTTTACATTTCACTTTGACACTTATACTAGTAAATAATATGATTATATTGCAATGTTTACATCTGTCATAATATATCTTGTTTGTTTACATTAAAAATGATAGCAGAAATTTTTATCATAATTTTATTTTGGATTAACTGTCTTCAATTTTCTGTAATTTTAATGAATTCAATGTCTGTCTCCCCCCCCCCCCCCNCGGGGGGGGAGACAGACATGTGTATCTCTGTATCTGTAGACATATCTCTGTATGTGTGTATATATATCTATCTATCTCTCTCTCTACATGACAACGGTCAGACCATTACATTTGTCTACTTTTGAATGTAATTAATTTTTGATTTGGACCGGCCATCGTAAAGGTAGGGCGATGGAAGAGAGCCATCGCAAGTTCAGTAAATGTGCGCACGCTTTAACATCTTGGTTTCTTTTTTTTTCCCTAGCAAGATAATGAATATTGTATGTCTAAGCAGTGTATTTATGTGCGCTTCTTGAATTTCCACATTCTTTAAAAGGTATATGTCTTGTCCCATATCACTTAGTTGTGCCATAGTCTATATCCACATTAGCGGTACAAAGGTAATAATATACTTATACCTTACCTCTGTTGCATTGAATTAAAGTATTTTGTGGATTTAATGATTTTTACAAAAGGGCTTAAAATTGTGCTTCATAGTGATTGATTGGTTGATTAGTAATTTCCTCACATATAATTCTGAGTTTCACGATGCCAACACAGAGGAAGCAAATTAGGCTTCTCTATCCAACACGTAATTAATTTCAAATCAAATAAAAAATATACAACACAAATTACATGCCACACTAATAAAAAGTAATTATATACTTTACTACTGTAAAACGTATAAGTTCTATTTTATTTAAAAACTTCATATATTGTTTTGACAATGATGCATACATTTTATGTACCAAGTATGTTTGTGTTTGTATTTCAGTTATGCACACTGTAAATGTTCTGACCTTGTAGCTTGACCTGTTACTTCAGCACAATTGAATTTAAAATTTGATTATTACACTTGACAAGTGCACATCAGGTTGCATTGATAAGAGGTTCCTAACAAATCATTCCATAAAAAATGTCGACAATCTTGACATAAAAACATTATTGGAACAAACAACAAACACAATTAAGACAATGCATCAGAATCAAATAACCTCATTAAAATAAAGCAATAATATTAAACAACAAACACAAAAAAAAAATTTGAAGATGTCAAAAACTCACTTTGATTAAATTTTGTAGTGATTTATTGAATGAAGCTTGGGCAGCGATATCAAGCGCAATACTTCCAGCCATGCCGTATTATGCGATAATAAAGATCCTATTATATCACTAATAAGTAAACAAACCAAACTTCACATGTCTTGAGCACCTAACCATTTCCAAACACAAAAACACGTGCAAGAAACAAACAGTCAATATGGCGTTTCAGATGAAAAAAAAACTGTCCATTTAAGAAACCATCTGAATTGTGGCCACACTGATAACAAGGAAAAAAACGTAGACTAAAATTGTTAGAATAAAAATAAATTAATTCTTAAAAGAATAAATGGTCCTAGNATAACAAGGAAAAAAACGTAGACTAAAATTGTTAGAATAAAAATAAATTAATTCTTAAAAGAATAAATGGTCCTAGTAAAATAATAAAGAAGAAAATTAGAGCACATATAGAATTTTTGAAAACTAATTGACAAGGGTTACCCGATCTTAACTGTCGCGTGACCAAGATACTTAGATCCTCGAGGGTTAACCTGCAACTTTTGAAACAGTCCTTCATTGTAAAGATTTTTTTTTTTTTTAATTTATAGCGAGTGATTTAAATATAAATAGGGGTTTGTTGCTATATGCAACTATCAACATTCTGGAGGATGACGATGATGATAAAATATTAATATGTCACGTCCCTGAAAAAACTAACTTTAAGGCAAAAAAAACGAGAGCAATTTTCCGCCGAAAAGTCGTTATTTATATTCTTGTCTGATGTGTATTTAATATAATTAGAAATAATGTATTTAGGAAAAAAAATTAAATAATTGTAGTGCCATGTGAATATTGTTTACAGATATCAAAAACCATTTTCTCTTCAGGTAAAATTATTCAATTCAACCATAGCACATATGTATGTCTCTAAACTAAATAAAGTATACTTAAGTATAAGTTAAATTTTAACCTTTTAACTAAGTGTTTTTAGATTCAGAACATTCACATAAGTCAATGAAACTAAACTGTTCAGACAAAATAAAAGTTTTAAGGTGTAGTGGAAAAACATTGAACTGATAAATTAGCAATTTTTTGTGACAGCCGAAAAATAATCCCATAATTTATAGTAGAAAGTATACACACTGAATACTATATTTGTCAGATAATATACTTTGGAGGAACAAGCTCAGATTATTTAATCGTTAACCTTTTTAGATTGCATTTCCAACATAATTTTTGTAAATAAAATGACCTAAAAAATTTGATTTGTCGGCTACAATATTAATGCCTGTTAAGTTGTGTAGGAAAAAAGGCTGAACAATGAGAGTTTTCAGCAAGAAATGAAACCATGGAAAGTGGCGAATTTGAGGATACATGAACCACGCATCAGTGTGTGCTCTCTTAACCACTTGCATCTTCACAGTCTCTTACACCACCTAGCCGAAACCGTGCTGAAGTGAACAATCGGCCAGTAGAACATCAGTTTGGGTCAGCGAGAAAGAAACTCACCTGCCTCGTCATGTACTGCATGACTCGAGTGAGAGTCTTGCTTTATTTACCAAAAGAGGTTATCTCATGAGAAAATAACAAGCAGTCCAACATGTAGTCCCCCGAAAACCACGCCCGTCAGGTAATTGGAGGGAACGTCGGCGATACTTCCCACCTGAATGATGTCGACCGGCCTGCTGGCTGGGATATCAGTGCTACGTGACCCCAAGTGTGGCTAGACATTGGGGAATGAAATCCCAAAGCAACACCAAGTGTTCAAAAAGCAGTACACAAATAAAATGAAGTAAATTCTTTATTAAAACCTTAAACAAGCATGGCTACCCACACCCCTTTCAGGGACGGACTCGCAGCGAAAAATCTAGAAAATGAAATAACCTTAAGAAATTTAACAGAAACAAAAATACATTCCAAGTTNACACTTGCGAAATTTAACAGAAACAAAAATACATTCCAAGTTGATCATTATTCCAGTCAGTTTATGAACTCCACAGATGTTCAAAGTTTAAAAGGGACATTGTGTTTTTTATTCACAGCAGACAGCCTATCAAGGCCTCGCAGTGTATAGTTCATTTTTCTAGAGTGGTAGTAGTTCCAGTGACGTATATTTAGTTCCGAGGGGACGACCATCAGCATCAGTGCAATATTTTAACCATGATTTTGCGTGCTATGCACCTTACAATAAATTTCCATTGCTTAGGCCAATTTACCAGTATTGGTCACCTGCAGACCAGAGAGCCAGGTCCGCATCAGCTGACATAGCTGAATCACTGTATATGTTACAAAATAAGTAAGTAAACATCTTGCCTCTTGCAGCTATAATTAAATGTAAGTAAGGTGTGCGATGTAGCCCACAACCTCGCCTGTGTAACAAGTGAAACAGCTAGATATGTGCATTTATTTGTATCTACAAACACTCCAGATTGACAGAGGACCCCAGGGCCCCACCGACTGTAGACTGCACGACCCTCACTAACTCATGCTTAATGGGTTATGGCACCGGGCAATTTCACCCATTTTCGCTTTAACCTGGTAAGCCAGGTATGGTGGAGACACACATCAGTACTTATGGAACACCTCACAGGTCAAACACCTGTTGGCTGTGCGGTGTTGGATTAATGGAAGTTTTGAGAGGTGGTGAAAAATATTGTTAGGTGTGTTTGGAGTTGGATACCCGACTAGGCGCCAGATCGGTAGGCTGTGTCGATTGCTGCAGCTGATGATGATGATATCTGGGTATGGCGGGCTGTTCGTCCGGACGTATGTAGTCACTGGGTGAAATGGGTAGATGAGTCTCTCTGGACAGGAAACCCAGGCATTCCCTACGCCTGATATTTATGTCAGGATGAAGTAGGCCTACTCAGACTGACCCACACATCATTTATTGATAAAAGCTGGGTGTTGAGCATGCTGGTTATTAAGATACATGACATGAAATTAAGGCGAAAGTGGTTTGTAGGGGACCCTTTAGCCGAAAACGCCTGAAGTCGGTGCTTGAAATGAAAAACATGAAGTCTGAAAATTTAATTGTAATTACCCATGAGCCAAAACGAGATCAGTATTTCACCAACATCAAACAAATGCGAGCTGACCTTTTTAAATACATTGGTTTAGCAGGATGAGTTCTATACGTTTCTCGTCGCCAAAAATAATATAAGGTAATTTGGTTAAATATATTTGGTACTGCCAACTTCATTGTTGTTAAATTATAAATTATGTTAGCAATTTTACTGACCTAATCGTTTCCGCAATTCTAACCAAATATATAATGGTCATGCTAACAGGCACATACGAAAAAAGCATGCTGCTGTTCCGTGCTCCAGGCACTTTAACAATTTTCATAACCATTTAACATTAATAATATTAAACCTCATGGTAACTTTCACTTTTTCTGTTCCCGGGAGATTTTCTTCTCCCCTCCTCCCGCCTGGCAAGCTAATTGCTGGCTTACTGTACCCATAGGGGTTTAATTTATACCTCATGTTCATTTATTTTGCACTCTTTGCCATTTCTTGTGTTTAGAGTAGCCACAGGCCTTATATGTGAGCATCTATTTGAGTGCCTTTGTACAGGATAAGAACAAGCGAGTAAATTTTGTAAAGTGTTTTTTGTGTTTTATTTCACATGTCAGTTCGCTTCACGACTTGCTAAGTTTGTTCATACCACAACTATTTACCTTGAAGTTATTAGTTACTATTGTGCTGTCAATGTGCCAGACATCAGACTACTGTACATTCATGGGTGTTGTAAGGTGGCCCTAACAACCTCGTATTAGTGGTGTAAGAGAAAAAGCCTACACTTTCATAGGCAGGGTCGGTTACATTCCAGCAACAGTCCTAATCTGGAATCATCATAATCATCATCAACAATCAACTGGGATCTTCAAGGGAGAGCCACTTGGGTGAATTGACCATTGCCCACTTTTCCATGCTCTCTACGGTTAAACAGCATCCAAATAATTTATTTCCAAAACAATACCCCACCTATAACTTTTCTTCATGGAGTAACTCCCATCAACATGTGAAATATTTACAATGACTTGAAACGAAAAACATGCTTAGAAAAGAAACGAAATATAAATATTACAAGTCCATAGAAACCGAAGCTCAGATAACTTCCCCCACATTTACTGTCATTTTTAAGGAATTCATATTTATGTTAGTTTATATAAGTATCTAAGCTGTAGATAAACAGATAGTTTACTTATTTTATACTTAACCATTTCTCTTTAAACAAATTTGTTTTTAATACAGCTGGACGATGATTGTTGTAAGTGGCATTTACGATTGTCCTGGATTTGCACTAGTGGATTATGTTGCAAATTACTTATCAAAAATACTGCCAAATTTCAAAGTTCATAGGATAGTACAATCAAAGGAGCAGTGGCCAGTAAGTAAATGTCTTATTTTGTTTCTTTTACATAATTTGTAGGTTATTTCCGTCGTAAAACAGATTTACAAAAACAGAAATCTGTTTTCAGAGGCGATTTAACCATCGTCTTAACTTTAATTATTGTTTACATAATCATAGTTAGTAGACTTATGCGAATTTTTCGTTTTAAGAACGCCATTTTAGATGTGGCAATTTTAGTCAGAGTTTATCTGGACATGGTTTACTTTTCAAAACTGAGCAGAGAAATTGTTTATCACCTGACTAAATCAGTGATAAACATGGCGATCATAGATGGCTATAAACACTGGAATTTAACGCTACCTGAGCAGTCGGGGAGGTACTGCGGACATCGTCTTGTGACTATGTTAAGAAAAGCCATAATATTACACAATAATCCTATTTCGAATAGAATGGGTGCCAGGTCACTGGGTGAGCATGAAGTCACAGTTCTCAGGATCGTAGGCCGAATGACCACATGGCTATATCCCCTGACACACACGATACAAATTTACAGGAAAACACAATATAAGGCCGGGGTATTCAGGCTCTCCTGCACGCCTTAGTATTACCTTTTACCTTATAAATGAAGGATCCCTCCTTGAGGCGTCGATGACTTCCTGAATAGAGCCAGGGCCCGACATACACACTAAATGAGAACTCACATATTTCTGTTAACTCAAGAAAATTCTATTGCCGAATAGTGTACACAGTTACATGTATACAATTCAAATTAAAGTGTACTTGACTCACAAGGCCTACCAGCGGCTGCTATTGTACAAAAAGGCCAAGTATGGCATGAAAATTTACAAAAGTAATTAAACCACCGGGGTCGGTAAATTGATCTGATGGAGGGTGCTTCGAACATGAGTAAGACTGTTTGTAAACTAAATAAAAGTACCAGTAAATTACGTTTAGCCATTTCACTTAAGTGTTCAGAACAAAGTATGAAAGTCCCCCGTGATGCGACAGACGTGCAGCAACTAAGGCACGTGGAATCAAACTGCTGGTGAACCGCATCCTCTCCAAGAGCTCGCGCTATACCACGAGGTAATTTAGTTTACTGTTAATGACCTCATTACATAAACACGTAAAACATACAGACAATAGGATTCTTCAACGTTCCGGATGGACATTCCTTAGCTAGAGGAGAGTGCAGAGGTATTTCTTAAACACTAATTTAAATACAAAACATGATTATATGGTGCCTTGAAGAGCAACTTGGGAAATTTACGTTTGTCAAGTTTTGGGGCACTCTACGACCATAATGGTTAGATTGAAAAATGACTCTTTATCTCCCATGTCATGAATTGGCTTGATGAGATGCACGTTTGAACTCGGAAAATTATAAAGAACACATCAAATACCCTAGACTTGCTTGTCTACTCCTCATTAAATATGCTCGTGGTATGCATTTAGTCTGCAATTACTTCGCAATCCCCTAAGGGCGAATTTCACGAACATTTGCTAGTGGGCTATAAATTCTAATGCCATAAACACACATTCCTATCCTAATTACACAGATCTCTCTAGGGATACCCCGGTCAGTGCGTATCGGGTTATGACTTGTTCCCAAATAAACGATGCTGAAATGTATCGGGACGCACGACATGTAAACTGCGGGCAGCACTGGTGCAGTGGCTGTGAGCCAATGATGTGAGGACAGTGGCCGTGCCAGACCACACAGGAGTGGTACATGTCAAATTGTGGAGTGAAATGAATACTTCCTGATTTAGATGCTGATAATTCCTGGGTTTTATTTAACGAAATATCAACTCAAATATTAATTTATACATAGGCCGAGCCCAAGAATATATCTAAAACTTATTATGCCTGCTGGTGTCTTAGGTTGCTGCGGCTACGATACGAAGGAGGACGATTGTGGTGATGAAGCACCACCCAGCTAAACAAATTAAATTTCCCTGACTGGGACAGTGCAGGAGCCTCGCTGATATCAGGGCCACAAACTGTTCAGCAGTCTGGCAATTTTGAGCATATCGCCGGATGCGGTTATTGTTTCATACTATAGTTCGAAAGTACGTGAACTTAAGGTTTGGGACTAACTAGCTACTTCGTGGTTACCAGGCCTAAGAGCATTCACCCGAAAAAAACTCACGTAGCGGAAAATGGCGATCTCCGACTTACATAAGAATTACTGAGGTACTCAATTACACAGAAATATATATAACATGTAGAATAGCGAGTTGCTTATTGAAATGAAAAAGATATTACGAGCGCATGGTTACATACGTGGGCATAGCCCGGAAGAAGAACTTACTAAATTGAGCGAAAAGCATCATTGTAATAATTACAAGAAACAAACATTACCGTAAACCGGGGTCTTCCCGCACTTGAGCACATACTATCGGTGCCTCGTCAAAGCTATAGCTTCGAACAATGACCACAAAATTCGAGGTTTACATACAGATAAAGGGAGTGTTTCACCATGTTATTCTATCTATGGCAAAAACTGTAAATTTTACAGTAAATTTGCGAAATGTATATTATTAAATGAAGGAAAAGTGTTCCACAAAAAGTAAATTTCTATGTCTCTTGGATGATGGGAAGTCCTTTTTTTTCGATAACTACACTTATAAATAGATGATATTTGCGATGTTGAATATCTAAATATTATCAAACTGTTAATTTTGAAAAGAGGTTATGTCCAAACATTGCATTCTACAGTGTGAGAATGTAACCCTGTTGCCAATTCCAATTTCTCAATTCCCGCCAAATAATACAAATATTGGGAAAATATCACACACAGTAAAAACCATTATTTCAACGAGGAACTGGTTAGACATGGGTAAATGGCTGTTTTATTTATCAGTGAAGTGTGACTATTTTTTCAAACTTGTTTTATCTATCAGTATGCCACTTACTTACAAAGAAGAAAGTGGGCGGTAGAACTTACCGTAATTGGACAGATGACAAATTGAAGGCTGCAATTGAAGACGTTAATAAAAAGGGAGAGAATACAGTCAGCTTCTCAAAAGTGTGTTTATTTAATTTATCATGAACAATGTTCAACACAAATGTTTAAAACACTAGGAGCACATAAAATTTAGTGTTTATATTTTAAGATATGGGATTCATGAAAACACCCTGTGGGAAAAAATGCANACTAGGAGCACATAAAATTTAGTGTTTATATTTTAAGATATGGGATTCATGAAAACACCCTGTGGGAAAAAATGCATGGCCAACTGTCATCCAAAACAGGCAGACAACCTGTACTTACCAATGAGGAAGAAAATGGAATTGTTGCTCACCTCATCACTGTGGCAACTTTTGGTTTCCCCTTTACCATTTTGGATCTTCAATTGGTGGTCAAATCATACCTTGACAGAATGGGGTGGAATGAAAGAAGATTCCAACAGAATCTATCAGGTAAGGACTGTGGAGAGTTGTTTTTGAGACGACATAAAAAGGAGTTAACTTAGCAAACTGTTCGCCCCATAGCATGGGTTCGTGCTGGTATAGACCAAGGTATTGTTGAGTATTTTGACCATTTAGCCCAAGGTATTGATGGTGTGCTATCTTCCAATATTTGGAACTAGGACGAAACCAATTTGACGTACGACCCAGGAAATATCAAAATATTAGTGAAGAGGGGAACCAAATTTCCATATCAAATTGAAAATTTCACAATGGCATCTATTTTAATAATGATGTGTGGAAATGCTGAAGGGCAAATGGCCCGAAGGTCTTTATCGAAGTTGGACTGAGGGAGGTCCACCTGGCACTCACTAAACCGCTCGAAAAGTGGCTGGTTTGAAGGGCTGTTTCCTATATTGAAAAGGCAGGATGGCTGCAAAGTATTAGTAGGGGACAATTTAAGTTCTCACATAAATTGCCATGTTGTTGAACTGTGTGAAGCTAACAACATTAGGTTTGTAGCTTTGCCTCCCAACTCCACACACCTGATGCACCCATTAAATGTGGGATTCTGTAGGTCGGTGAAGGCGGAATGGAGGCGAATATTAAATGCATGGAAAGAAAGTGACCAAGGGAGAAAGCTGAGAACAATCCCGAAATAATGTTTTCCGGTTCTTCTGAAAACTAAGGAGAGATTCAGTAAGACCCTTATCAAAAAAACAGTACAAGAAAATGTCACAAAAAGAAAAGAAAAATATTTTTCATCTGAGGAAGAGGAGAATAAGAGTATAATTTATGATGAAAGTGAAGATAGCATGATGTCTCTTGCACCGAGGATCACCTAACTCATTTGAAGATGACAAGCCTGGAGATAAGTGAAGATGGACAACATCCACTCACTGCAGCACCTGTCTCTCATCACCAGTACACAAAAGGAGAATACGTTGTGGTCACCTATGAGGGGAAACAATATCCTGGTGTCGTCATCGACCTGGATGATGATGACATTCATGTAGTGACCGTGATTCCCTGTGGGAAATACTGGAAATTGCCAGAAAAAGTTTATGCTATTTGCTACGAACGTGGCTCCGTCGCATCAGAAATTCCGCCACCTCGGCAAATCAGCAAAAGAGCAGTCTTTTTCATAGACACAAAGCCTTAAATATATTTAATTTTAGTTAATATCATTTAATTAATCTTATTAATTTTACTTTTTTACTTGACTTCCACAATGTAAACATCTGTGTTTTTTCTCTTAATGGAAGGGACCGGAAAATGTCAATTGTACAATGACCTGAAGGTTGGGCTTTGAAATCCCCTGTCTACTCGAACCACTGTAGGTACCTAGTATGTCCGTTGGCTTGTGTCTATATGAGAAGAAACATTGTTTTGTAAATTGTTGTGTACGATTCGCTCATTGTGTTGTGTTAGCATTGTCATCTTAAAAAAAAAAATTAAATTATTTTTTGCTCAAAAAGTGAATTACTTATTTTTGTTCAGTTGCAAAATGAAATAGACACTTTGAATCAAAGATATGAGGGGTGAGAATAGGACAGCACTAACTTAGAAGCCAGGTAGAATGTAAAACAGGCAGTGTCACATTCTCACCCCACTTAACGGGGAGAGAATGTGTTGACAAATTTTTTTTTTGTAAATCCATTTCTAATGTAAATAAAAAATTTGCAGTTCGGAATATGCACGGGGAAGGTTGTAGCTATCGTCCATAAAAACATCATCACATGAATCAAAATACTGTAGGTGTGGCAGGTAAAACACCTCAATACCTGTCACATTCTCACTCCTATTTACGGTAACACTTTCACGTTGAAAAACACGAGTGCATATAGACAAAGTTGCTGTGCTCGACTGCGTTGTCTGTTCATGTGTACACTAGTCAGTTCATGTGGTTCACGGCTGCGGACCGAAAGTTTTAAGTTTAAACCCTCCCCTGCCAAATAAGTATGTTGTGAGTAGAAGGGGGATGGGGGGAAGAGAGAGAGAGAGTGTGTGTGTATGGGGGTTAGGTGGGGGGNGGGGGGGGGACCATGGGAAACAAAAAGAAAAATTGTTGTTGCGGATTAAAACAGTTACAGAAATTAAAGAACTGAGTGAGGCAACAGGACTGTCATCTCCGTTCACCTCAATCGGAAACGAGGGCTGCAATGGAACTTAACGATAAAATACAAGAAATACAATAACTCTTAAATTACGTGGAAAACATTGCCATGCAAATAGAAAATAGATACAATCACTGAAAACATAGTAAAATAATATTAAAATAAAACCAGCCTGTAATTATGAGTGCGTGGAAAAATTACGTTAAATTAATTAGCAAATTAGTACACAGTAAGTGAAAGGTTACCGACTGTAATTTACTGTAACAAAACACAGAAACCGCCTTTCTATAAGATTTAACACACAATTAATTTGCGGGGATTAAACACAGGTAATTCAAGGAAAACCACAGCAGTCAGGCACTCCGGCAATTGGAGGGAATGTCGGGGCAGATTGTGCAGCGATGGCCGGCGTACTTTCCAACTGCATGACGTCGACCGGCACCCCAAGTGCAGTAAACAGTGGGGAATAAAATCTTGAAGAAATGCAAAGTGTCCAAAATGCCATAGCTAAATAAATTGCAGTAATTTCTTTATTAAAACCTTAAACGAGGGTGGCTACCCACATCCCTTTCAGGGACGGACTCGTGCAGCCCACCAAAGATGGAGCGCTTGAACTCACCCATCGGCAAAACAAATCAGAAACTGAAATACATTCTCAGTTTACTGTTATTCTAGTCATTTTATTAATTGTAATGATGTTCAATGTTTAGATGGATAATTATGTATTTTCTTTACAGCAGAATGCCTATCAAGGCCTTGCAGCCTTTACTTCATGTTTCTGGTGCTGTGACATCCCCCGTGATGTCACAGTCACAAATATAATTAACCCTTAATTAATCATGGAGATGTCGCCAACATGTTATTGACCATGGAACTGTTTTTTTATAGCATATTCATTAGCATTAAGAGGGTCCATGTTATTTTTCACGTAATTTTTGGCTCAGTTTTCGGCAACCCTCAGTAGAAGCAGACGCCATGATTTTAGTCTGACTTCAGCACTCGGGCCGGACGGCAGCACGGGAGTTTCGCTCCGCACGGACCCCCTCGGCACCTTCAACTACTTTTTCTGCAATAGTAACGTAATCAACCAGAACATTTGTGCATTTAGTGTCGAGGGGACATTTGTCTTCCTCCCTGCCGTTTTTAACCAGGGTTTAACACGCTATGCACCTTTCAATAATTTCCATGGCTTAGGCCGATTTTACACTATTGGTCCCCGGCAGACCAGAGTGCCAGGTCCGCATCAGTTGACAAAACAGAATCACTGTGTATATAACAAAAGAAGTAAGTAAACGTCTTACTAACCACAAGTGTTTCATTTGCTTTACACCTCGGGGTACTTCGGGCTCTGCATCCTATTGCAGCTGTAATGAAATGTAAGCAAGGTGTACAAGGTTGCCTACAACCTCGCCAGTGTAACAAGTGAAACCACTAGGTATGTGCAATTATTTGTAAGTTCAGTATCTACAAGCACTTCAGATCGACAGAGGACTTCACGGTCCCACGGGCCGTTGACCGCACGACCCTCACTAACCCATGCTCACTGAGTTACGGCGCTGGGCAATTTCACAATTTTTCGCCTTAACCTGGTAAGCCAGGCAAGTTGGGGACCCACATCGGCACCCCTGGCAGCCCTCACACATCAACTTGCGGAATACTCCAGAGAAAACACACATGAGACCAGAGTTACATTGTGATGTGGTACAAATGTCACATTTCTGACACAGTTATTTTCAGGGATAACCCTGAGAAAACACTTAATGGAAGGGGGGTCCATCTTCCTAAGTTCACCATAGAGTGGCCACACACAGTATTGGTACACTCACAAAATAATGTACACGACATGCAATGTTTCCATTTTCTACCCGTTTAAATATCTGTGAAGATGGTGAATGATGGTACGTACAATTGACACACTAGAGCAGATGTGCGGCTGAGGCCCCGACACTAGCTTTAAGTGTTGTACAAAAGTCTCGGACTACAAAAATGACTGTAAGTTAAAACCGGTTGGGGGTTTTGCAGTTGAACCAGCCAAGGTTAATGCCTGGGTTGAAACTGATTAATAATGTTCCATGATTAACAAATTGCTATTACAGCTACAGTGATTGATAAAACGACAAGATGCTGGCCCCAGGCCACGACATGCAGCAACCTCTAGTCCCCCTGAAATTCATCTGGACGAGCTACCGTTCAGCAGTGTGCACTTCGCCGACGTCGCCCGTCATAAACAAATACCCCCACAATAAAATGGTGCGTGAGATTAATACAGAGGATTATGATTACAATATTACATATAGATGTGACCCTTTTACATACATAACATCTGGTACTTACAATTGAATTAATTGAAGGTCTTTGAATGAGTTATGATTATAGAATGAGTTGTCGTACAATTGTTATGTTGTTAGCTTGTCACGTCCAATACCCACATGGTGGCACTAAAAGCAACAACTCTGCTAAATCCACCTGAATTAACTAATTGCGTTACTTAAATAACTCTTACAACTAATTCCATTCTCTTATTTATCTATGACTTTAAAATGTCACAATCTTCTTGCTTAGCCAGTTTCTGTTGTACATGTGCTTGGGTACATACAACTTTCCCACCACACAGTAACACCTAGTCTGACGTTCCCTACATTTGCTGCGAGACAGATTTAACCACTTGATTTTATGCACTAATTAATTGCAATGCTAGCACTGAATTTACATCACCACCCCTTCGGCCAGTAACCAGCATGACACCGACCGCGGCTTCCCCTAGAGCCCTTGTCGACCCGCGCACACCACCTAGCGGAGCAGGTAGGAACTATCTACACANCGACCCGCGCACACCACCTAGTGGAGCAGGTATGAACTATCTACACACGGTACCAGCCGCATGCAGCACGACCGGAGGCTGCGCACCCAAGTTATGTTACCAAAGTCTGTGTAGTCACTTTCACTGCCACAAGGCATAACTATGTTTCAACCACATTAGAAAGCCTCATAATTACTACCGTAATTATTAGCAATATGGGAAATGGATGTGAGAAAATCCCTATATGGGTAACTGAATACCGATGGTGCAAAGTGCCGACCACGTGGACGTCGATAACTAATAAATCCTGTAACTTTATGAGAATCTAATTAGTGCATTGTGTAACTCTTATTAAAAGAATGAAGCAATAATTAGTGATGTCATAAATTAGCACCGTTTGTAATTAATTAGAGATGCATGTTCTGACTCCAACAGTGGGACACTAGAAGTCTAACTGAACCACTCCAAAATTCTCATAGCAAATAAACATAATTTTAATGTAAATTAAAATGCTTTTTAATTAATACTAGCTGTGCCCGTGGCTACGTTCGCATGGACTACAAAATTATTGTTTAGGTTTTTTTTTTTAATAATAAAGTTACTCCCCTCGCCCCCAGGAACCAACCAGCCATCTACATGGCTCTCCAGGTCCGCAAACAGTGAACCAACTCGCGAAAAATTACTTTTTCACAAAACTTTTGATAGCTCTTAAAGTATAGGCGGGAATTGTATGCTGTATGGAGAAACAACAGCTTGAATTTTACGTATTTCTTTATTGAGAAATTAAATGTAATAACGCTTATTAGTATTTCTCTGTTATAGATAAATATATGCTACCGCTGAGTTTTTTTAGATCTTTTTATTCTGCACAATTCTTCACTACATGATATTGTTTCATCTTTAACAGTTTATACAGCGCATTGCAAGAGAGTGCGCTGGCAGCAAACTTTTTTCCGACTTGATTCACTATTATCGTCACTGCTTATTCTTTATGTTACTTTACGTAACAAAATTTATACTAAAACCTGGCCAGAGAACATAGCTACGAATTAAAAAAAAAAACATGTAAATCGGATACGTGGTTCTCAAGTGATAAGCGCACTAACAGACAGACAAACACAGAGACGTTGAATTTTATAATATGTATAGATATACATAATAATTCTCTCCATGTTTAAAAGTGTTCTCCGAGTGTAGTCTCATTTTCAGGTTGTAGCAAAGACTCACTATGAAAATATTGAAAATTTTTGTATGTCAATTTAAACCACAATTCACGTCATGCAAATTGCAATGTATTTTCAAGGGCTATATGTTTCATTTAACTCATTTAGTTAATTAAACCATATCACCTCCTCTTCAGTCCTAGAGTAGCAGGCATCAGGGCAGGTCGCGTCACGCGGCTCGGGGGTGAAGCAACTTTGTACTTCAACCACGGCCACTGCAATAGACTTTAATCGCACCGGAACATTTATATTTAACTTCTTCGTGCAAACCCGAGTACGCCTCCCTTCCGGAGCAGACTCACGGCCCCTCCGGCATAACGTACAACATAATTTTTTGTTCGCATCTGTTGATGCCTTTGTCGTAGCCGCTCGGGCCAGTGCGGGACTTCGTGACGCACGCCCACTTCAGTTTCTGTACCATCTCACCTGGACATTTACTGGTCGTACCATACAAACCCCCGTAATTAATTAAGTCGTTACAACATTTAATTGGGGTTGCGTATGGCACATTTGAATTTTTAACACTTTCAAGTGTCTTTTGATGTATTTTGTTTTAGTGTAAAAGGACTTACTGTATTTTCACATTTTTGGTGTAGAATACCGCAAAGTCTTGCCGAAGCCACTGCCATGACTCCAGTCAGGATTCAGCACCCAGGCTCCGAGGCAGCGCGGCTCTGCATAACGCCCCTCGCCACTCACACATTTTGCTGTCACAATTTTTTAATTACAATAGACCTGTAAAAACTAAACATTTTCTTAATTATGTGCAGAGGAGAAGACCGCCAGCCATACTGCAGCAAATGCCTAGGAAATCGAGACTCGTGTAAACATAAAGCTATTGTTTGGCTTCACCCCGCCATTTTTCTTTGTGTTGGATAACACAAGAAAGTGGGGGCAGGGGGGGGGTGCAGATAGTCTGTGTGCTACAATATCATTATTCTGTAAGTAATGTTTTGTAATGATGCACAGACAATAGTGATTGATATGTGCAGGAAGTATGCATTTTTTTCACTTTTGATAAATAATGTTATTTATAAATTTCACAACCTGCACGAGTAGTTTAAACAAACATTTACTTTTCGTCACAAGCTGTTATTTTCATAAACTTTAATCAACGAGCTGTGCCCTAAAATAGCTCCATGTTTTAGGACCTAATAAATGTTTTTGTGTCCAGTAGACCCATTCAACGTTGTTACGTATGTAACATGACACAAGTACCCCGATGCCCACAACACATAAGACTCAGTTCCAGTAGTTCCTTGTATTGCCAGCATGGTTCAGAATGCTGCATTTGTTCGCAGTCGTGGCTGCAGGAAACATGCGAGCAGAGTAAGTGGGACCACAGCACTTCGCCCTTGGTGTGGAAGGAGTTGACAAGGAGGGGTGGCGACGCGCTCTACATCGGTGGTGTTGACCAGTTCTTGGAGTACTGCAACGAGTACTACGGCACAGCGTTCTACCAAGATAAACTCAAAGGCAAAAACTTGGCAGAAGAAAATGTAGAGGTGAGTGTCTTCACCATACATCAAAAAGTTAATTTCCATCTTTTGACAAAATTTTCTTAAAACTGCACAATATAAAAATTTACTTGTCAAGGAGCTAACAGACCACATGCATCTTAACCCAAAACGGCTTAGATTCAACCAATAGAAAGACGGAAGGAGCATTCTGTTCTTTGTTTTGTTCAAAATTGGAGTTGATTATCTGTGTTAAAAGTGCTTATATATTTCCTGTGATGTGGTGTACATGGCTGTTGTCAACAGAAGTACAGCGCTGATCGCGAGGCAAAGGCGTTGCAACAAAGACCGGAGTGCAGAGTTGTGTGCGTTACGGGGGCCACGAGCCACAGTCGGCTGCTGATGTCGCAGTTGCTCCTCCTACCAGAGCTTGCGCTCGCAGGCGGAACCACGCTCATCCTGTGCGACGGCTGCACTGGCCCCACGAGCACCGCACAGCTGCACCAGCTGGCTGCAGATCTCGACAAGCTCGGGGCCCCAGCAGGGGTGAACAGCGCAGTCGTCGCCAGCGAGCTGCAGGTCGCCGTCAAGTCCTGCGACTTGTTCCTCATTCTCGGAGGCATCCCAAGGTCAGGTTCTCCACTCGTTGGTACTGAGAAGTTTAGCAGTACAGACACAACATCCAAACTATCAACGAAACATTTTCTCACAATGCATGATATAACCATTAAAATACCAGAACATTCCTGCCTTAAATTAAGTCCAAAAATAAGTCACAAAATCTCAATTCTCTGTAGAGCTGTGTAAATATCACTTTTTCATTGCAAATTGCGTATCAATCACATATTTTCAAATAATTTGTAAATATTTTTGAAGTTTGATGCAGTAACCAGTTATCAATCCGAGAGTTTTCATCTGTTGAAAAGTAGTTTGAAACATGTTTAATATGCATATTGTTTAGAACTTGACCATTACAATAAACAAAACTAAATAATTACCAGTTAAAATTAAAGCACAAAATGAAAATGATAGGTATAAAAAAGTGCAATTTGTTTATGCCAGCAGTCACTAAACATTTAAATTGGAGGTATCTGCAAAATACTTTTACTTTAGAAGCAGTATTCCTTCCTTGGTTTACATAAGAGATCAAGCCAAAATTACATAAAAAATATTTTTAAACACAATACTCACCAGCAACATCGTGATGATGTTGCTGGTATTCTCAGGGCCATGTCGCCGTCCGCTTGGATGTACACTGTTCCCTCGGTGATAGAATATTGATGAGTCGTCCCAAGGATGAAGGTGAGGTCAGGTTCCCTTCGCACCTGATACTTCCGTTATGCGAGTAGAGGGCCTATTCAGGCTGACCCATACACCTTAAACAGCTGCTAATTTATATTTAAATTAAGATTAGGTATGAGTACATTACTGATGAATCTTCTCGAAGGCGGGTTGTAGGGGTCCCGTGCCCCTAAATGCCAAAGAGGCGGTGCATAGATATAAAAAACGTGATCTGCTAACACATGTATATTATCCCTTGCACATTACCGTGAAACCCATGTGGCTCCCTTCAACTCGTACCAGCCAGGTGGGCTTAGCTGCTTAAACGTGTTGCCGAAATATGGAAATTAAGAGTGAAATTATGCTTCCCCAGACTATCCTACTACTGGGGAAGGAAGGTGGCGTCTCCAGGGGCGAATAAACAAAGGCTCCATTTATGCTAGTAGATTACTATGGAGAAACTAAATGATTGGCGCAAAGATGTGAGGTGCATCTGGAGCGCGCTGCGACGTGTGCCGCCCCCTCTGGCCCTCGGATGATGACTGACTTGGTGGACGCACGTAGCCGTGGGTATGGTGGCAGCTACGCACCAGTAATTTCTGCTTGCAAAAACTGAACATATTCAAAACAACATAGCCCTCTGCAAAATAGATACAAATTTAACAATAAAACAATACAACACTAAAACCCTCTGTGATATCATGAGATGAACCCACACGCTTAAGTGATTCAATTTCTTAGGGCGTTTGTAATTAACACTATATTGTGTCATACAATATTTATTTATGGAAATTATATTGCGTCTTGCACTGCGTGATTGTAACTTTCCATACTGCTCTCCCTTTGGTTGGGCCAAACACCTTTTTTTGGGAAGGTGGGAGGGAGATGAACCCATTACCCCGCTCTGACTCGCACTGCATTATGTGGCACTCGTGCATTCGGGTTCTTGCATCTTTCAAACTCGTTGTTGCTGTGGGGAGTACATGGTGCTTAGCGGACTGTCTAAAAGGGGAAGTGCGTCATCCTGCATCACCCGGTAATTGTTACACCTTTATCAATAGCTGAGCTAAAAACAGCAAAAGGATTACCTGCCATTTAGCTGTATTTATGAAAATGTAAGTTTATTTCCTCTGAGACAGATACAAAATATTTGAAAACTTGGAATACTGTATTTGAAAGCGTAAATTACTTATTTCTCTTATATGAATCAAATCGAATATATATATATTTGCACGAATATTCTTAATTTAGAATATTCGCACACCCCTACAGGAATTTTCAATGATTAATCTGAAACTGAAATTACGACATGTAAACAAACAATATCCACATACGAGGTGAATCCAAGCCTTAATCAAAGTACTAGCAATAGAGTATACTCATTCACATGGACTGTGCATGTGCAACCTGTAGTAGGCACATTGCACATTACTACCTCTGTCCAACTTGTGTTTTTCCAAAATAGTAAATAAAGGGAGTTTTCAAATTTGTTAATTTATGGTGTCTGGTTTTAGTAGACTCATGGTAAATTAAAAGTATCTGTTTCTAGCAATCTCATGATGAGTATCACAACAAATCTAGTCAGTTGGTACAACTCAAAACTAACTAGCAATGAATTGAAATTCCACGTGATTTGCAGCGCAGTGCCATTATGTGCCAAACATGAATACAAAGCAGTCAGACCAGGTTGTCTGTCTGATAGGCGTGCAGACCAGAGTCTCGGAGACTTTCTCGAGGAAAACAGAGTCCACATGACTGAGCTGGCACAAACATTCGACACGTTTGCTCCTGCAGAGTGCCGTGTTATCGTAGCTGCCGGCAACGACACTCCCACCTGCTTCAATGCCACGGTATTTGCCGGCCAGCTGAGGCGCCACTCTGTGGAGAACGTGGTTGTCGTAACGGCAGACCTGGGCCTCGCAGCGCTGCCGGTCGTGTCCCGCGTCACGGGGCTGCCGGTGTCCGACATGGCAGTGCCGCCTGTCTGGGGATTCGTAGGTACTATTTTTTTCAGCATAATGTAAAACAAGAAATGTAAACTTTTCAAACCAGCGAAGGCTTTTGTTATCACGTGGGATCTTTGTGTGTTTTTTAATTTTGCTGTGTATTCCTGTGCACATTCTGTAAACTAGTAAATTGTCAATGTATTAATTTTGCCATGCACTCCTGTGTACATTCTTGTAATCATTGTGGTTCGCCTCTCATGCTTCATATCCATGCACGTGGTTCAATGGGGCCTGCACTTGCGGCATGGGCTGGTGTCCCTGCTTCTGACCAGGTTCTCTTAACTCGAATAGGGAAAACAAAACCATACTGGAAATATCCGAAGTCGAGTTTCTAAGGTCTTACAATGTCAGCATTTAAAAAAATTAATCACCATTACATATTTAAACAAAGTACATACTATATTAACATAGCATTGTGCAAGTGCCATTTATGTCTGTTTATTCGTGTCACATGTATTTTCATGAATATACGTATAAAACTGGGTAGCATTTAACCTACAGGGTTACAGTTTATATTCTCTCCAATGTAGTTGTGATATGAAATAACTTCTGATATAAGTAGCTTCAATAATATTGCCCATAAAACATGGGCCAATCACAATATAAAAAATAACACCTGGCGAGGTCTCTACAATACCACCAACATAAAGTGACAATGTGCCTTTTACTCTGTGTTGGCAGTACCGTAGAACCTACTTCAGCTTGTTTTGGCAAACATATTAATCGGATAAAGATCTCTCGTCATACCCTTGAGTTATAACTCTCTACCCGTATGCTCCCTGCTTCTGACGGCCATTTGGCAGTCTTCTTTCGTTGGAGTTCAAGCTGGACGGAACATAAGGTCCCTCTTCACATAATCAGTCTCATATGACGTGCGCACACACACTAAATATTCAATTTTACCTAGAAATGGTGTCTTAATATAATGTCGTACTTCTATACTATTTTTCCACTGTTGTTGCATTATTGGCACAGGCATGTTATTTCCTAGGAATTGACCACTTCGTCGACACATACATGATGCTTCACAGGCAGGTGGTATTTGAGCCCAACAAGCGAGTGGTGAATGCTGAGAAGGACTCTAAACTGCCGCTGGGAACATTCAGGATGGTGGTTCGCCACACTGGACCTCTGCTGATGGGACACGACGTGCACTCGCAGATTACAACTGATACCGTAAGATACTTGTGCTGTAGTAGGGGTAGTGATATAGCACATAATCATCATCCTGAGCTCTTTCCAACTTGTGGCTGGATCACCTTGATAAAATGCCTCCATCTCCCCCCCCCCCTTCCCAGCCACTTGCTCCTCCCATATCTTCTTTGATCTTCCTTGCCGCCTTTCCTCTCCACCGTACTTCATCCCCAACATCCTTCTTGTCAACTTCTCACCTCCTATCCTCTTGATGTGCCAATTCCACGTCATTTTTGTGCCCTCTCTGCCAGCCCCTGTACATGTACTTTCTCTCACACCACTCTCTCCATTTAGAATTATTTTGCTAGCTCCTCGTTGCTGCTATCATGCTCCTTGCAAATGTCATCCCCACTGCCTCTATCTTTCTCCTCATCTTCTTGTCTACTATAGCACACACTAGTGGTAATAAACTCACCACCTGAGAGAGTCGGTCCAACTACTGCTGTCACAATCATGAAGCCGGGCATGAAAACGTGTCACCTGACTATTTGTGTGCGCACGTAAGAACAGTGGAACCTCTACGGATTGAAATCCTGCATCCACGGAACACATTCTGTGGTCCCATTTTATATTTATCTGCATTTCAAGACCACGTTCATTGAAAGTCCACTTATATTGAAATTTTTTGTCAGTTCCCTATGAAACAAAGGATAGAGAATCCACTGTACCAACCAATGAGTGCTCAATCAAATTTCTGTCCTGTTCTTCTTCAAGGCAATTACGAGCAGCTAGTGGCATGTTGCTAGTAACTTTGGAAAGACTTGAAGAGGGGTGATGTTACAGGAACTACAGCCAGATGGTGGGGCGGCCAAGGCCAGAGCCACAGTGGACTTGCTGAAGTTCTGGTACTCTGAGGACTCGGATAGAGAAATACTGTGTGCAGGAGTCATGTCTGATGGTGAGTTACTTCTGCCCAACATCAGCGTCATCACAGCACGGAGGACCCTACTGGGTTTCCTTCTGAGTATCCTTCTGTCCTCTTTCTGCCGCTTCATTCTCGCCCAGAAAGATACAACTCATCACACACCAAGGTGTGCACGTTGCATGGGTTGCGACAACCGACTTCAATTTCTCATGCTGCTTGTACAGTTTGTGTACTTGCGTGAGAATTAAGTGTGAGAATATTTTGGTGAGTGCAGCATCACAAGTATAGTTTATTTGCAGTTTCTTCATACTTTTTGGATCAAACCTTTCAATAATCACCCCATATATGACGTGTTCGGTCGTTTCGTAAACATGGCGTGTATCACTAGCATTTTATACTTCTATTAACATAAAAGTACCCTATTTTAGGTTTAATCAAACTTTTGTCTATAAAATTGTAAAATTTAATTTATAATTAATATGAATAAAAACAGGGAGAAAATGTGTGTGTTGGTAATACCTAGTAAGAAATAGTTCTTATGCTTGATTTGGTTAAAGTTTTGTTTGCACGAGGTGGAGGAGTAGCCTGGAAGTAGACCGTACGCAGGGCTTCATAAAAGTTGAAAGTAATCGTGAGTGGACAATAAACATATTTCCCTGCAGCATCTTCAGTAGCATCTCTAGTGCTGCAGTATCCGCCTTCGCTTGCAATTCTCTTGTTTTCTTTGGGCCTGGTGTGGGTGCAGCACCAGTTTCATTTGCTCCATTCTTTCAAATGTTTTTCTTGCAGTTCAGAGAAAATGAAAATCAGGCCGGGGGTGGGGAACGTTGAGTACCAACTCTTTACACGATCGACATCCTGCATTCATTTCAGTCCTCTACTTTGACACAGCTCACATTTTCATCCGCCAATCATTGAAACTACACTAAGAAAACATTTGTAACAGTAAGCGCATTTGTTTTGACTCGCACCCTGGAAAGGTAATGCAGATATGTATGAGATTACACTAGTGTTAGTTTATAGACATATCTTTTATTTGTTCATTGTTGGATCGGCTGTAGAATAAGGAAGCTTTAAAATTAACTTTACTTGATACACACGACACAAGCCTACATCATGCATGGATTTGCCTGCTTTTATTACCTCAGTCTATTTTGCTACATTTTGGAATTTCTGGGTGAAACTGGAAGGTGTAATTGGAAGTGGTTATCTGTAACCTTTTCAAGCTATTTGTTAACATCTCACAAGGCAAATGGCTGATTATGCATTTTAATTCCTGAAGTAATGTGCAGCCCACACATAACTAGTGTCATTCATGCTTTGTGCTGAAGCTTTCTTGAGCAGATATCTCATTGCCCTTGTAGCAAGTTTCTTTTATTAAAAGTTTAACCTAGTACGTAGTTATATGAAACTATCGTGTTTTCAGCCATGAGGCAAGTCACCTAGTTGGAATAAAATGGGTGCTATTATGTTTCCAATTGGGTTGCGTGTTTATTTACCAAATTTTTTATTCTGCGGATACAAAATTTTTTATCACTGTAAGCAAAATAGCTCAATTTATCATTGATCAGAGAATACTAGTACTAAAAATTTCAAGTTGGTAACCTTATTCTGAGAAGAACAAATATAAGTTTGAATTTATTGACGTCTTTGTGAAATGTACACAAGACATTATTGTGCACTTTTTGCATTAAAAATTACTGTTACAGTATGGCTGTCACTGAAAATAACATGAAAGTACTTATGTAGGAATGCTTTCTCAGTCTTTGGGGCATGTTTCAATACTGCTAGTGGGGACTTGATGCTACGAGAGAAGCCTTTGTTCTATAGCCATGTATTTCCTGTGCTAGGTGCAGAGAGTTGACAGGAGCGTGTTGTTTTGCAGGCACGTTCGGCATTCCGCAGGGGATGGTGTTCTCGCAACCAGTCAGCCTGCAGGGCGGGTGTTGGCGGCCAGAGCCGCTGTTCTCTGCTCCCGGACCGCACGTGGGCCTCGCGCGGCTGGTCGCTGCTGCCAGCAGCACACTGCGCATCGTCGGCCTGTGGCCGGATAAAGACCCGCAGGTGTCGGAGGAAGAGCACGACGACGGGCTGGCCCGGGAGAACGCGGTCGGCGCTCTGGCACGCAGTTACCAGGACCCTGACTGGCAAGCCTGGCTGCCGCGGCTCGGTGCCGTCACCCAGCACCTTGTGGAGAGGGCACGAGGTAAGGCACTACCGTTGCTGCTCCAGTCTGGAGCCTGCAGGCATCTCAGATTCTGATTCTGCTCTGGAAAAGTTGAGCACGTTGTGGTCTCAGACAATGCGAGTAGCCCAGAGCTGTAAACGCAACACNACAAGTTGAGCACGTTGTGGTCTCAGACAATGCGAGTAGCCCAGAGCTGTAAACGCAACACCTAAGTGGTCGAGGAGCGACTGGACATGTGTGATGTATCTCTTCTCCACTAGCACCATGGTCACAACCACACTGCCTTAGAGGGTCCACATGGGTGAGTGTGAAATCCGGTATGTTACAGAAGAAGCTGAAGCTGAGAGACTCAAGAAGTTACAAGAAGCTGAGATACGTAAAGAAGACACAGATACACAGCTTGATTCTGCTGAACTAGAGAGTAAAGAAGATCAAGTTACATGAATATAAATAGGTATAAAAGAATTTAAACCAATCAGANGGCACGAGGTAAGGCACTACCGTTGCTGCTCCAGTCTGGAGCCTGCAGGCATCTCAGATTCTGATTCTGCTCTGGAAAAGTTGAGCATGTTGTGGTCTCCGACAGTGCGAGTAGCCCAGAGCTGTAAACGCAACACCGAAGTGGTCGAGGAGCGACTGGACATGTGTGATGTATCTCTTCTCCACTAGCACCATGGGCACAACCACACTGCCTTAGAGGGTCAACATGGGTGAGTGTGAAATCCGGTATGTTACAGAAGAAGCTGAAGCTGAGAGACTCAAGAAGTTACAAGAAGCTGAGATACGTAGAGAAGACACAGATACACAGCTTGAGTCTGCTGAACTAGAGAGTAAAGAAGATCAAGTTACATGAATATAAATAGGTATAAAAGAATTTAAACCAATCAGANGTCTGCTGAACTAGAGAGTAAAGAAGATCAAGTTACATGAATATAAATAGGTATAAAAGAATTTAAACCAATCAGAACAAATAAACATTATTAACATTATACTTGCATACCAAAGAATTGGTGCTTAGTCCATTTCAGTTACACATTAATCTCAGAGTTTCAACCTAACAAAGAGGTATAAAAAATTACAAAAATTAGACTAGCCACAGGGAAAACTTTCGTACTACTGGGTACTAATCCCTTACTGTGTACAGCACTAGCCANACTAATCCCTTACTGTGTACAGCACTAGCCATAAATATCCTCATGTGCAACATGTCAATGATCAAGGACGTGGTGATTGTACGAGGTTAATGACTGGCAGCAAAAACACTGTCTCTCTCGTGGAAGCCTGCTGAACTCAAGAGTGCATATTTTCTGTGAGCATTAAATGGACTGTCCATTGCCCATAATAAGCCTACAAATAAAACTAAACCGAAAACCAGACAAATTTCAGATTACAAACTGTCTGGTTTTTGTTTTATTCTTAAGCTCAATTTCCAGCATTGGATACAGTCCATTTAAATGCTCACAGAAATCCTGCAACAGCAATGTCATTTACAGTAACACATGTTTTTTTAATACTAAAGACTGAGTGGCATTTGCTATATTCTACCATCACATACACAAATGGATGGGAAAACTTGTGACGGTACGCCTGAAACACCGCACAATTAGCCTACTATGCTGCTGAGTTACGCGTCCTACGAGGGGTATCGGCTATGGGTGGTTCAACGTACCTGTCGATGGCCCCCGTTCGACGCTCGGAGGTGACGGACTGCAGGCAGAGGCCTGGCTTCCTTGCAGCTGTCAGCTGGTGGACTAGGCGATGACGACAACCCTCGGCACTTGATCGGCGTTGCCTGGCGATGGTGCGATGTTTCCACTACGTCATTGTGTTGTGCATTCAATACAGAGTTTCCTCAACACCTCATGTCATGAACTTGTTATGAGGCCTGAGGACTAGTCGAGAGGGAACACTAGATGAGTGTCTTTTTAATGGGAAATTTATTGTTTTTGGGCCATTAATTGTAATTTTATTAACCCCACTATTATTCAATTTCGTAATAGTTTCAAATTGTTTGTAATAATCTTTTATATTTTTGTATTGGAAAATTTTAGGGCATTTTGCATGAAAAAACTATAGTAGCCCTTAATTATACACTGAAAATGGAAGTTCGTTTCTATTTGTCATTTCTCACAATTGTGGAAATTCTATTCTGTCATTTGTTCCTATGGGATGGTTTCTTTTACTTTAGTTTTCAACGTGTTTGTTATCTGCGCAAGGTTTTAAAGACTTCATTACATTGATATGGATGTTATGGACGGAGGAAGAGGCATTCATCACTGTCACGAGGTGGATGGGTTTCCTCCTGGTGCTCCCACTTTGTGACAAACCGTTGTTGGTATCTTCTTGACCCACAAATGTGAAATGCAAAGTAGTGATGGGAATTCTTCTCACTTGAGTGTCTCAAAACCTGCAGTCAAAATGTCAAGAATCTCATAATGCCTCTTGAGTCAAAGTGAGTACTAAGTGCGTGCCCTCTCTGCGCACGTGTGTGAATCAAATGCTGCAAACATTTCTCTCGAAAGGTGGTTCTCGGACTGATTCAAATTATCGCATTGTCGGTTAATCTGTCAGAACGCAGGCGGCACATACATGGTTTTAGAATGCCTTGCCTTCAGTTTCAGAGTAGCATACAGTACCGTCTTTGATGTTTCATTTCCGGTAATAGTAACGCGACCACTTGTTTACAAAATGAAAAAGAACGAAACCAAGTTTACAAACTCGTCAAACAAATGACATATTGTTTGCAATTTAATACACATTGAGGATTGGTATGCCTTTGAAGTATGTATGCGCATGTCCGTGCTTTATAAACAGTCTGTATCCACCCATAGAATTATAACTAATTATCTGCAAGACAAAGGGAAGTGGTAGAACAGAACATTGTAGATTAAACTAATGCTACTCTTGCATACTATAGAAATTAACTATATGCAATTAAATGAAAAAATATTGTTAGTCCCTTGAACTATGCTTTCCGTAGGTTTTTATTAATGAATATTATTCAGATCACTAATTTCCCCCTGCACTCTGCTGCATTGTTTATTTACAAAATATGCTTCTCTCTGGGAACAGACGCAGCTGGAATAGGAAAATATTTTTTAGCTAAAATAGCCAGTATTGGATAGACGTTTTCATTCTGCTTCCAGTATGTTGGTGGGTTCTCGGCATGTTGAAAATAACAGTCTCCAAGGTCTCTTTGTGGGACTTCTACATGTGTTTCGGTAACAGGATTGTGCATTGTTTCTTTTTACTACTGCATTATCGAAGGAGACCCAGAATAAATGTGTACGTTAAGCTCTTGCAAACTGTGTGACAATATATAGGTAGCTAAATAAATAGGATGATAGCTTTGAGAATAGGCAAATCTCGATAGAGGGGCTATTATACAGCAAACAAACCTAAGAAATAATCATTACAGTGACATGCGCATATAGGTTTATCCTTAACATATATTTAATAAACGCTTCACCACCGGGAAACTTGAAACTTACCATCACCAGTAGTCATGCAAAGTAGACGAGCTACTAGTCGATGCTTCGTTGCTTGGACATAGCTCATGTGCCCTCAAATGGCGAATCATGCACAAGTATTTTTGCTTTCGAAACTAATACACTGGGAGCAAATATTACATTGTACTTTGTTTCATGGGACGTCTGTGTAATACTCCCATGCGCATGATGTTCTCATGGTAAACATTAATGTGCGCAACAAAAATTACATCAACTTAATTACGGCACTTTCCCGTGCAACACACATCGAAGGCCCAAGCTCAACTGAAATCGACATAACACATTCGTCATTCTGCTATCTGCCTCGTAGGTTGACCTTGACTGGGCCACCCGAGACGTCGCGCCTCGTGGTGTGTTATCGTACTGCTGCCAGTGTATGGAGTACTTGGTTGTCTAGAGAAACTCACGATATGTGTTACCCCTTCAAGATGCCGAGCAATTCTCGAGACGTGCACTCTCATTTCCCAACCCTACTGGAAAGCTTATAAAAGCACAAAGACTAACTAAAGTCTGTTTAATATAAGTTGGCGAGATTTTGACAGTCAGTGAGTGGCAACTTGATGTATTAGAAACAAACAACGTGCCATTTACAAAACCCTGTATCAGCTGATGCATGAACAAACGAAAATTAATATTACGTTTGCTATTCTGAGTGCACTGCCGACGCACATCAGACAAACCGAAAATACGCGGATAAGAAAGAGTTCCTAGATTAGTTAATACATTTTATTTTACGTGGTCATAAAACAGCGGTTTTTAGTGTTAGAAACTAAACTTTGTGCTAAAGTTGAAATGTATAGGTGTTGAGAATGAAAGGCATATTAAAACAATCCGTATCCAAATGAAACGCAACTTTCAAAACCTTTTTTCATGTCTTATCACCCTCTCACCCATGCTTTCCATACACGCTTTATATTAATTCCAAAAGTATACAGAAATATTACATTATATTGTTGAATTATTTTTTTTCTAATAATTTGACTACATATATTTCAAATTTGGGTTGTTCCGAGCCAGTAATATAAGAACAGTCAACTTTTAAAAGACGCGATTTATTGAGTAAAGCAAGCGGCTCACACCTCGCTCTGACATGATGTGCGCGCCATCTATCGAATATTTATTAGAAGCATTACCAGCCAGAAAAAAATAGCACTCGTATGCAATATATAACAAATTTACGAACAGATACCAATAGTTTTATTTTTCGCGAGCTCTGCATAATTTTTAAAGTAACATATATTTCGTGTACAGCGATTTTGAGTACTAGTAAATTTGTTCGGCCAGTAATCGTGCGTCTACGTAAATTATACGCCATATTCATGCATAAGAACTATTTCTTACAAGGCACTACCAACACACCTATTATCTCACTGTTTTAATTCATATTAACTATAACTGGAATGTTATAATTTATAAATCAAATTTCATTTTAACCAAAAATAAGGTACTTTAATAGATGTGATACATAACATAATTAAGAAACAACCAAACCTAATACATGGTGTGATTTTTCAAAGGTTTGATTCAAAAACTGTGAAGAAACTGGGAATAGACTAATTATGTCTGAATATTAATTTAAAGAGCAGTAAAAAGCAGCAACTTTCTACCATTTCACCACCTTAAAAGGCACATACACATAATATCCTACAGCTATGTTTGTGAAGGTTTTTGATAATTTAAACAATTTTTAGAAATTATGTCAACACAAATTCACACGTTTCTGTTATAATCATTCATTGCTCAAACATGTTTCACCCTGCTTTAAACTACAATTACATGGTATCAAAAATAACTGCACAGTAATTCACCATACAATACCTTTAAAATAATTACAAAAACTGTTTCGCAACACAGCAGTTTTTAATTTTTTAAAGTTCAGATTTAAGATCTGTACACATTTATCTATGGTACACTGTTGAATCTGTGTCGTAGCCAGCCAACTTCTTACATTCATATCTGCACTTGTAGCGTGCTCTAAAACCACCGCATCACAGTTCAAACTGTGTACTTGCATAATGTTGTAACTTTTACTACACTAAACATCTCTTGAAAAATATGTTGTAACAGAATGCACAAAATATTTCCTTACAAAAGTTAAATATTAATTATAATATTTAAGCAAAATAAAATAAGGCAAAATATTTTGGAAATTACATTTTTAGAATTAAACAAAAGGTTTCTGCTTCTCAATTATTTTAACATCTTGTAGATTGAAGGTACCATGTCAGGATGAGTACAATACGAGTATGCATACACAAGAACCTAGTTCATGGAAAATGTAATGGTCTTTAGTAAAAATAAAAGATAAACGTTTAAAGTACGGCGTGTTAAAACCTTTATTGTGAAAATTTCCAGCACTGAAGGAAATCCCACACGTCGGGAATTTGAACACCTTCATGAGAACTGAAAAGCCAACCAACATACTTTACAAAATATACCGTGATGCCAGCCTGCTGTTTGTCATTGTGTCCTCCATTCTAAACTAATCCATAAGAAATGCACCACATCACTCCCACGGGTGGTACCTCGAGCTCAAGAGGGCGGGTTGTGTCGTGGGCACTGCTAGCTGACTGTGATCTCCAGGAGGTCCTCTGAGGCAGACACCTCACACGTGCTGCCCTCGGGGAGTGCCGCCTTGGCTTCCTCCAAGAGGACAGCAGTTGTTTCCTGAAACACACCCCACTTTACGTATCGAGCCCCCATCACCAACCTCCACAGTCGTTTCACTGTTAACTGAGCACTTCGGAAATGTGAACGTACCATAGTTACCCTAATATAATGAATATTTTTTTAGAGATGCATCGAACATCCGAATTTCAAACCGAACCCGAACTATAATGGTTATGTTCCGTTCAGTTCGAAAATCTGCCAGAAACGAAAATCATTAACGAACTTTGAAACTAATTTACTTCTCCTCAAAGACATACCATTTTACAAATTAGAAAAAAATGATGAAACCACGTAGGTTGTATATGTGTTTATCATTTATATTACACGTTTAACTGTCGCCTCACCTTAGGCGTAACTGGTGTGGGTGGACGTCTGCAAGCTTTCTCCCGCCAGATGGCAGGAAAGCTGGTGCCGCCAACTGAATGGGGTTATTGACAGGCGCAGGACGGGTTGGCGTTGGTTGTTCGAACACAACCAGTTGTGCATGTAGAGGAGCTGCGAGCGAGCTGTGGTGTAACTAGGTGTAATGTCTATACGACGGGCTACTCGTGCGGCAGTTGGAGGTCATGGAATGGTGACAGTATTGTTTGGAGGAGTAGGTGGCACAGGTGAGACAGCTCGTGGTGTGTGCCACAGCAAATCAAACTGCAAACTGTGATCCCTGCTGGAAGCACTGTACGGTGTTCCCCTCTCTCTGGCCGCCTCTTCTCGCTTCCAGGTGTACACCCTGTCCTTCCCCTACTAAGTCCCCCAAGGTCAAAGCCTGCTTGGTCGCCTTATCCCGCCCAGCCCTGTGGCGTGGCATAAGGGCATAGTTTAGAAGGTCCAGTAGAGGTAGGTATGTCCTAGAGGAAACAGGAGGTGGAGGGTGTAATGATGAAGGCCTAACTGCTGGTCTCGAGACAAGAAACTTGGCGGACGGGAAGTCGCTGGCAAACCCAAACTCCTGACTGTAGGTGACAACAGTAGGATTAGTGAGTCTGCTCCCGTGTTACGCAGGAAGGTGGGAAGTCGCCATAGATCCACATATTACGTAAAGACAGAGCTTCCTGTAGGTATAGACTGCTGACCTTCTGCAAGTGTGGTTAGCTGAGCGGGAAATCGCCGGCAGACCTAAACACCCACAGAAAGGTGGCAACAGCGGAGTGAGAACCTCCACTCCGAGATGGAAGTTCGGTGTGGAGATGGATAGGATTTCGGGGTTCGGTACGTACCTGTTCCTGAAGAGTATAGTCGGAAATGGGTCAAAACAGGATGTAGCAGGAACTAGGTGCAGAAAGAAAGCGTGTAGGATAGATAACACAACCAGCTTAGTTTATGCCTGTTTATTGTTGGGGCAGTAAACATACATAAGCCAGCTGTACTCTGACTGTGGCCTGAGGGGCCGATCTAGGATGCCAACCAAGGTACAGTCCCTAGTCACTGTAGAAGCGGTGGGCAAGGGTGAGCCCAAGTCTACGAATACTCGGACTCTTACGGACTGAATGTGTGGTGAACTGCGAGGCAGCTGTCTGGCTTGTCCTTAGGTTTAGCTGGCTGAAGGCGAGCGAGTACTACTGACGAGCAGTGATTCGTCTGGAGCAAGCTGCTAGCGGTGTCGGAGCACGCCCGGGTAGAGTGACGTTCTGCTGGAGAGCTGCACGAGTCAGCCTCGAACTCAGGACTGCGAGTCCTATATTTACCCGATCCACAGGGCCAGCATGAGGGATGCAGGGGTAGTGGCGCGTAGGAGATACATGTGACGCGAAGCGAAGGCGGTGCAGATGGCGGTGCGGATGGCGGCTCGCTTCCCCTTAGCTGCCTGGCTGGAGGGTAAGGGAGGCCCTCCGTGTCGAGTGGGGATGCGGCACTTCTGTAACCTCATTTAATGTGCTCTGTGGCAGCTACGTCTTTTCTTGGAGGGGGCCGCAACTGTGGAGGAGGCTAGAGCAGTTTATGGCATCACCTGTGGTGCGTCAAAATATATAGAGGTGAATCTGTGAATATGGTTATACATGCTTGTTTGTGTTAAATGCGTGAACATATAAGGGCTTAACTGTGAAGGAATATATGTGCGCATTAGGCATATCTTAAAGTTCTGTCAGAGTTCTGTTCGTGGACAGTTTTAAAAGTTTGGCTCAAGTTCAGTTCAATAAAATGATTCTAAGTTAAATTGCAATTAGGTTCGGTGCCAAAATTTGGGTTCATCCTACATCTAATATTTTTTAAAATCCAAATTTTACTTCATAAAAATTGAGGGAGGGCTTGTTTTCAAATACTAAAAATTTTGAAGTTGCTGTTTTTGCATGGGCAGTAAGTAGCAAGTACAAGCCACTCGACCAGATCTTAAAAACATTTAGAGACTTGGTTTATAGTTCCTAACATATCTCATACTGAAATATTTGTTATGGCAGAAACGTGGTGTTACATTCGCCAGCTGCCAACAGGCTAGCACACTGCAGGGAGGGGGAGGGGAACAGGGAGTCTCACCTGGATGTCAGTGCCTGGCTGCGCAGGCTTATACCGCTGGCTGTAGTGGTACAACACCAGCCTGCGGGCGCCCACTCGTGCAGCAAAGGCCGCCGCCATGGACGGCGTTGAGTGTCCAAACTCCAGGGCCTTCTCCCGATCACTGTCCTGCATCGTCGCTTCGTGCAGGATCACGTCACTGCCCCTGGAACCACACATCCCCTCCACCCACTGCTGATGCTTGACGCAGTCATTGTGCTTCACAAGTTCACACACATTTCCAACCATAGTATAGCCGTGTGAAAGTGATCTAACTCATCCACGGGCATCAACACAGGGGTGCATGGCAAGTGTGGGCATTGCCCATGCTAAGTGAATGGCTAGAGGGGGAGAATTCTTCCATAGCATTAATCACTATATAGTATCCCTGGTGTGTGTCTGTCTGTANACATCCCCTCCACCCACTGCTGATGCTTGACGCAGTCATTGTGCTTCACAAGTTCACACACATTTCCAACCATAGTACAGCCGTATGAAAGTGATGTAACTCATCCACGGGCATCAACACAGGGGTGCATGGCAAGTGTGGGCATTGCCCATGCTAAGTGAATGGCTAGAGGGGGAGAATTCTTCCATAGCATTAATCACTACATAGTATCCCAGGCATGCGTCTGTCTGACTGCGCTAATCTCGAGAACCACTGAACGGATTTGGATGCAGTTTTTTTACTGTTATGATAGGCATTTATCGAGGAAGGTTTGTGTGTATTAAAAATTGCCCTAGCACTTATAGGAGCTGAGCATGGTATTAATGGCATTAGTGAATCAAGTCGAGAAAAAAGTTTGCCGCCAGCGCGCTTTCATCCGCTGCCTAATCCTTTAGATATATAACAAAATCATATACAAAAGAATCGTGTAAAATTAAATGATCTACAAAAAAGTCAGTGGTAGCATATATCTATCTTTAATAGATAAGTAGTAATAAGCGTATTTACAATTTAAATTACGCAGTAAAAACCAATGTAAAATTCACTGTCTTTTCTAACCACAAAGAACTTAATCTTTATCAAAATAAGTTAATTCATAATTAAAACTGTTTAATGTAGATAAGAAATGACCTTTACAGCATAAAATTATCGCCAATACTTTAAAAGTTATGAAAAGTTTTGTGAAAAAGTAATTTCTAAAATCGAGACGCGCGCGCGGACCTTTACGCGGGCGGGGGCAGCGGGAATAGATTACAAATAAAAAGTTATCCCTTACATATCTCATTGAAGGTACTATTCTAACTGGCTGCGGTACTGGAGAAACTGTTTGAATACCAATGATTAACTTGGATTTGCCTTTTAATTTTAAAAGAGTCCAATTTACAATAAAAGTTTGTTTTGGTATGACCATAAATAAGGCACAGGGTCAAACACTTAATGTGGCTGGAGTGGAGCATGTATTTCACACAGACAACTATACGTAGACGTTTCGCGTGTCACGTCAAACAGAAATCTTTTTGTGCTGGCGGTCGAAGGCAAAACAATTAATGTTGTATACAAAGAAATTTTCTAAACCACTATCGTATAATATTGTTATATTAGAGATATATGAATGTGGATAAAGCAAAGGAGGTAGGTATGTCAGGATCGTGGTAAATGGAGGTCCATAATCTCTACCTATGATAGTACGTAGTTTACTGATTTACTATCACATAATATTGTAATTGTCTTTTCCCAATTTATTTATTAGAATATTGCTGTAAAAACTAAATTGTATCCGGGCGAAGCTGGGCCGCTAGTTAATTATAAACATGACTGTATTCTGTTCGTCGCTTTTACAAAGCCTGTAGCCAGCATCTGGCATGCTTCTCTGCCGACAAAATTTGATTTTTCTGCAAATACTGCTCCTCATTTCTCCATGCAAAAAATGATCTAAGAAGCAAATCGAAAAACTTCTAATCTTAAAAAAATTTACAACAATTATACCAATACCAGTGGTTATCAGAATTTACAAGCACCTACCATTACCACTGCTGTAAAGCAAGTTTCATGCTGACAGCCAACTTGTTCGAGTTATTCTTTATTTCCAAACAAAAGCAATTTCTCAATAATTATGAAATGCTCATAAACTACTCTTTCCAAGTCAGAGATTTCTAACCGATGTACCACAAAGATGTCATAAAAAGTTGGAAACATGCAACTATTAAACCCCCTCACATTATTTCTTAAATCATACCAATACGTTTATGAAAGAATTTTCTGCACTGACCAACATAATATGTTTCACACTGATACTGATCTACAAATTGTACGTTCAAACATTCAACCCAGGATTGACAAGATGACGGCCCACCTAACATGTGTTACTGGCGGTGGCCGGCATTTGTGCCTTTCCCACCCCAGATGGCTAGGAAGCAGACGTCGTCCACTTGACGGGGTTACTGTTGGAGGTTGAGCTGGCAGTTTTTGTATCTCGATCACAGAGCGTTGAACCCTCAGAGGGATGCTGGTGGGGGTAGGTTTTGTCTGCACATGAGACTGTGTAATGTTGCAGTATATAGTAATTGATACATTCAGAACTCGTTCAGTATTTAGAATATTGGGGCAGTAATAATTTGTTTGCATTTTATATATTTGCGTTTTTTCAAATTTATTATTTTATTTGAGTCATCCAAGAGTAGTAACAGACGTCATAGGATGACATTGCACTTCTTCATCTGGTTAGTAAACTCGGCACGTAGCCGTCATATTGTGTTACACTATGAAACAAGGACAGTGCAGGTGGTCACATTGCACTTCTACAGCCGGTCAGTAAGCTCGGCACGTAGCCGTCATATTGTGTTACACTATGAAACAAGGACAGTGCAGGTGGTCACATTGCACTTCTACAGCCGGTTAGTAAGCTCGGCACGTAGCCGTCATATTGCGCTACATGATGAAACAAGGACAGCGCAGGTGGTCACATTTGGCTGACGTGACCCGCCACATGAATGTAACATTGTATTTCCAGAGCCACGTCCATGTTTGTGTGCTATTTTTAGACATTACCGCACCACGCGATGCCACGATTGGGCCGTGTTCAGATGACGAAACTTTCGGTCTATATTTAGAGCAGGCACGACCCTTCTCATAGTCCAGTAACAGTCATCAGAAACCGAGAAGCGCTTCTCTAGAGGTGCAGCAAGCGACCATCGTAACTCGCACCGGCAACGCCAGTGACTTCAACCTTCTTTTATTTTTCAGACATTTGAGCTCTATTATATTTATTTCTGCCAGTGTGAGGAGTAGCTAGGGTGCCGGCAGAGAAAGTAGTGATTCTCTCCCATCTTAAGTTTGATTATCCTCGAAGTGACAATTTTTTTTCAAGTTTACATTAACAGGCTGCAACTCTATCAGTTTCTTGTTTTTACTGCAGCGAGTGATAAATGTTTTTGAATGCCGATGTTGTAAAAGAAAAAGCAATAAATCTTCAGTTTACAGCTTCATCCTTTATTTATTTACTTTTGCCGCTCTTTTTATCAACAAACCTTTTTTTTTTTTCCCCCATTCAGCTTATCATGCTTTCAAACTGAGCTAGTTCGAGCTAAAGTTTATTTTGAACTGCATTTGAGTCTCCACACAAGAAATATTACAACTGTGTGACACCAGGTGTCAAGTTCAGGCGTCTGACTACCTTGCTTGCGGTCGAGGGCTGGCTGACCATGTGTTACTGGTTTCCTCAGTGGTGTAGGAGGTAATGGCGAGACGGCACACCACAGGAGGCTTCTGTTCCCAGCGGTGGAGCTGGTGGATGTTCCCCTCTGCCGAGCGGCTTCCTTCTCTCTTCTACGTGTATACTCTGCTGACTACCTTCCAGGCCTCCAGTCAGAGCCCAACCCTGTAGCGAGGTATAAGGGGGTAGACGGTACACAGTGGTAGACATTGCGTGTACTGTAGGGGTAGATCCAAGCATCATGACAAGATGGAGCTCCCTAGCAGGCGTGTGCATTGATCTCGTAAATTGAGTCTTTAACATTTGCATTACGAATATTTTCGCATTGCGGCACATAATTCAAGAGAGTTTAATGGCTTTATTTCACAGACAGTCGTACATATATCAAGGTACATAAAGTGTTCGCCACGAAATATTACGTTTCACTTGCTTTTTCAATTTCATGTCTGTCTCCTTGTGAATTACTTGTGGTAAATCCATCACAAAATAAAATCCTAAATTTTTTTTTGTATATTTTGTAACATGTATTAAGTTTTACAGTAAGGTGGTAACTAAGCTTGTAACTACAGCTGTAAATCAATATTTTTAAATCCAAACTTAAATTTAATGTACATGTATTTCTTGGGTAATGATATGTCATCACCGCAACTTGGTATAATGGCCTTTAAAGTGTTTGCACCAAACATGAGGTCTTTAACAAAGTGTGCTGAGAAATGGAAATGGCATAAATCCTATTTCAAGCCATTAATACGTACCAGAAATGTTCCATCACAAGACAATCCACAGATGGAGACTAACAAGAGCAATGTATGCAACACGTAGACAGTGGGCACAAACGTGAGACGGCCTCTACAGTAAAGGCTTGAAGCACGTAGAGTTCTTGACTGCTGTGCTACATGCATACCTGATCAGGTGTTCCATGGGAGATGGGTCTCTTGTGTCGCCAAGAATAGTCGCCTTCAGTCCGCGTTTCGCCGGCCCCACAACTTCCGACGGCTTGATCTTTCAAATAGTCAAGGTTCACAGCATTTTAGTAATGAACACAACAGGGGAAGGAAAGGGAGGAGGGGTCGTGAACGGCTGTGATAGCCAACGCATTAAGCAGCAGCAACGTGTAAGCAGAAACAAAGGCAACTTGAAGTTCGTATGCAGCATGACAGCATTTGAGTACTGAGCTAGTACAGAATGGTTTTGCAGGGAAGGGAAGCGAAGGGAAGAGAGGAAACACCAACATGTACTCTCACACACACACACTACCATCTCACAGTTCACAACATTAAACTATCTGCAAATCACTCTTTGAGTACAAGTCACAGTCACATCATACGTTACGTACGTAATTTTATCACACATGTTAATACTATTTCCAGGGTTTTGCAAATGAGACTATTTTTCTCGTAAAATAAAAACATGTTATTAACTTTTGCGAAACTGAAACGAAAATGATAAATAATTTTATAATGGCCCAGTTTTAATGAAAGTTAAAAGAATTTCGTAACATTTTAGCAAGTTATTCATTATAACAAACGTGTTGCAAAATAAAAAAATTAAGGATATGGAGTATTTACAACAGGGGTTCTCGCCTGTATTTAAAACTGCATTTTATATAGTTATTTAGTCATAAAATAATGAAAACAAAAACAATGATTTACAAACATTTCCTTTGCTTGCACACTAAATGAACACTCATTAACACCCAAATAGTAGACTTTTGTTTCGTTACAGCTGTCACGAGTGCTTGCTGCAAGGTCACACATTTAGTTTCATTTGAGCAAGTGTGGAAAATTGTCAACCAATGATAATTACTATAGTATAGAACTCTCAGGGTTAGATGTATATGCGCCGAAACTCAATCGGTTGGAAGCATAAATTTTTTCAGTAACTGTCGTGCACTATTTCGCCAGCAGCATGTGACATAATTTATATAATCTAAGGAAAAACAAAAACAAAGCAAAAAAAAAAAATACTAATTAGAATTGTGTACTGATGCGTTAACACATGCAAAACTCCAATTATTAGCCATGAACCTTTGGATTCTGCTAGACATTAACTTACTAATCTTCTGCTTGAAGACATTGACAAACAAACTGTAATAATACCATCCGTGTCCTCATCTCATTACCAGTACGATGTAGTGGAGAGGGGGCATGTTGGAGGGGGGGGGGAGGGTCATGGTCGTGAGATGAGAGGTAGGTGGTCTGAGGAGACATACTTATTAAATCCAATATTGTGGTCCTGTCATTGGGTTACATAATCATTATGACATCAGTATCATATTCACCTAGAAGAGACTAGTCTGTTTATATATAACACTATTGTTATGCGTTCAAATTTTTAATTATAAAATATATTTAAAGTTAATTAAATTTTTTTTAAAATAATTTTATCTTATTAACACTTTATTGTGGCTTGCTGGAGGTGGAAGAGATCAGTATACCCAAATGATGTGCGCCATAAATGTCGCAGCAATAAAACTAGCTTTAATAAAAAAAATTAAATTAAATTAAAAATACATAATGATCTGCAGCGACACTCTAGTCATTTATTTTTATATGCAGATGGGCAATCATTATTAAAGATTGATGGTGGCTAACCAATATTTTAAGTTTTTATTAAATTAACTTTTTATAAAATAAATTTTTTAGTATAATAGTTTCTATTAAAATAATTGTTAGGGTTGCGGGTTGCTGAAAAGGCCGCCGAGCGCGACCTTCGCCTGTGACGTCATTCCCCCTCCATCCTCGGCCAGAAGCCATTGCCCCTGGATCAGCTAAAGCACACAACTAGTGCCAAAATAAAATAGCCAGTGTAAATACTGTACTGTACGTGTAAAATACATTTTTCGGGACAGTTATTTTATGTCTTATATTCGAGTTATGTCTTATATTTGAATACTACTAATACTGCAATAGCCTTATATTCTGGTTAAAAAAAAGGTCTTATGTTCATGTAAAAGACATTGTACATTTGAATATTAGTGTCCTATATCCCAGTAGAAAAGTCCTGTATTCAAGGAAAAATATCCTGTATATGAGGAATAAGTTCTATATTCATTTCATGCTTTTTCCATGAACACATATTTTTCACATTTTTCTCCAGATTTCCCACGAATCCACAAAAATTTCAAGTCCCTATCAATAACAAATTTAATACTAAAACAAGGTGGCCACTCACTCACGAATTTTGGGTAACCGTTAAAAAGCAGCAAGTTCATTGTGACCCTGAAAAAAAATGTGAAAAATCCATGAATTTCCATCTGGCATTCAAATTTTGGGTGGTGTTTTTGCACATTGTTATCAGTTATTAAACTGAAATTCATGTAGTTTTCAATTTTTTTTATGGGTTGCATTTAAGTTCCTAATTCTTGCAAGAGTTTGAAAATCTTTTCCACGTCTGCTACATTAGTTTATTAAATGAGTGATCGCAGCGATCATGGCGGCGGTTGTTTGTAGACTGTCACAGCCCATGGTCGTGATATTTAAAGTTGTGCCGTGCACTGAGTTTTGTTGTTCAGCTGTAATCACATGTTGTTATGAATTAATACAGCCCTGCCGAAAGACCTAAGCGCTGGAAGATAGATTTTGTGTATGTTTGGTCTTTCAGTCTTGGGTATTGACTTCGTGTTAATTGTTTTACGGACATCACAACTTGTGAAGGCTTGCTTGTGCGTGCACGGTTTTCCGTAAAACGACACGTTCCAAGCGTGATGACGTACAATCGGAAATACGGAATTTCCACGGTTGTCACGAAACCATAATTTTAAAAGTTTGGCACAATATGCATGTTATGTAAAAGGACAATCAATCTCACCAGAATATGAGAGAATAGAAAATTTAACGGGAGAAAAATATTGACAATGTGACAGGAAGGCGACAAAAATTGGGTAACAAATACGAACAGATGTCATAATCATGATACAAAATTAATTATTGCATTTATTTACCAAAATGATGGGAAGACTAGTTGAAGAGGCCATGCTACATCAGAAAAGCACACTGTTTCTCTGTGTTCTGTCAGAAACTATACAGATGCACAACCACCAGTTCTGTTGCAGCAAGTGATGCTAATACTTAGTACTTTCCTCATGTCACCATTTTTTTTTAGATATTTGTAAGTACTGACTGTGTAAATGCTTGGGCACAATTGTCATAAGCACTTCACAGACACAGTTGCAACATTATGCATGTGCACTAAACACACAGTGGCCTCGCTAAAATTGATATATATGGTAAAAACTTGCATTGCTCGTGTGTTATCATTTGGGCCCAAACATTTCACGAACCACGAAATACTCAGAAATTATGTTCGTTTGCAAAATTCTGTAATAATTACCATATTAGCATTACATTAACATAACAAAATTAAGTTTTACAATTTTCCATTCATTATACAGCATTATCTCTCATTTGCTTCACATACGTGTGGATAACAATACTACTTGTGTGGTAATCACGTGGTCGACTATAAAAACAGAACAAAATTGTACGTTACGAGAACGATTCATAAATTGATTGGTAGCAATGTCGAAAGATTATCGTTGTACGTGCAATTCAATATATATCAAGCCGATATATATTGCTCGTTCGTGGGCAGAATCACGCCTACGTGTATTTTATTTATAAACGAACATCTCTAATCAAAAATGATAATTTGACTAAAGTACATATTACATAACATAGATTAATATATTATTTTTGGAATGTACTGATTAGGCAGTAAACATTCGCGCAGTATTTGTGAACACAGCAGACTTTAATAATTTTCTGTGCTTTGTAGTGAGGTTCTTGGAAATGAGCAATACGGCATTTGCAACTATTGAGAGAGGGAGGTAGATGATTGTGGTCGGCTGCTAATGTCACAAAACTGGTTAAGAATTCCAGAAATAGTAACAGTTTTTCATCAGGCCCGGAGTGAATGTTTTTTGCATAAACTGACCAAAGTGCAAAACTGCAAAGTAAACATTGAGTGGGCGGAAAAACACGTGCTTAAACACTGCAGTGCTGCGTGCACAGTGATGTCTTGAGAATTTTCATTGCCCGAAGAAAAACAGAGGCAGCGACCTCCCACACTGGCGGAGAAATATTCGAGCAAGTTCAAGTTTGCCGGTGTGGGGGTTATGCGCCACGCCCGACGCGGCCTCGGCGAGTGCTGGTTATCGACTGCTCGAGGCGGCCTCGGCGAGTGCTGGTTATCGACTGCTCGAGCACTGAGATTCTACTGCTGGCCGGCAATATGCACACAGAGTATTAGTCTCTGCGTGCATATCCACCCCCCTCTCCTCAGAGTATCAAACGTAACCAAATAAGGGCATAGCGTGTGTTGCCATGCCATAACGAACTGTGTAGCCCTTCGAACTGCGTCGTGGGTAAAAGATAATCCAAACCTTCTATAACACAAACTCAAACTTTTGACGCAGTTCGAAAAGCTTCTATCACTAATACTGATGCGTAACAAAAACTACTATTTCTGAAACGGCAACCGGATGCCCGATAAACAAACTACCATGACAACTAACTCCCACTGCTTTAATTTCAAATCCCGATAATATTTTACAACGCCCCGCTTAATGAAAGAAAATGAACCGCGGCTAGAACCTTNGCATAGCGTGTGTTGCCACGCCATAACGAACTGTGTAGCCCTTCGAACTGCGTCGTGGGTAAAAGATAATCCAAACATTCTATAACACAAACTCAAACTTTTGACGCAGTTCGAAAAGCTTCTATCACTAATACTGATGCGTAACAAAAACTACTATTTCTGAAACGGCAACCGGATGCCCGATAAACAAACTACCATGACAACTAACTCCCACGGCTTTAATTTCAAATCCCGATAATATTTTACAACGCCCCGCTTAATGAAAGAAAATGAACCGCGGCTAGAACCTTNGGCTTTAATTTCAAATCCCGATAATATTTTACAACGCCCCGCTTAATGAAAGAAAATGAACCGCGGCTAGAACCTTGATAATTAATAAATTGCGCCGTTACAAGCTGTATGTGGGTGATGTAAAAATTTTGTAAATCTCAAACGCTAGTGAATGTTCTTGGGCAGTTAGAAATGTCTTGATAAAGTACAAGATTTTTCGAACAAAAATTACTATGATGTGACAATGTGTGTTACATGACAAGTGTGCTCTCGTAGGTAGTCCTTTCATCTTTATACTTACATATATTTTAATGTTTTCTACTTACATATGTAATGGATTAAAAGAATGAATAACAGATTCCACTCAGTTTGAGTGAAATCGTCACAAACACAACACATTCATGTTCTAATAAGAACGCATACATTTTTTTGCTATGAAATTTTGAAGAAAAATGAAAATATTTTTTTGATGAAATGGTGAAATTTTAATGACGAAATCAGCTAATTTTATTTACAGTGAAAGTGGGGCCCTACTTATCATACTTAGTGCCACAAAATGCTGAATTTTTAAGGAGTTAACCTGGAAATAATCTTGAATTTGAAACATCGTGCAGAGCGGCCACACTGTAAAAGCATTCTTGTTCAGCCGCTCACGAGTGTGCAAAATGCAGCAGGCAAGGATACAATGAGGCCACTGGGCAGGGTCACTTCCTGGCCCCGCTTGAGTGCCCCGTACAGGGGCCCCGAGGGCAGCCCAAGCTCTCGCAGCCGCGTTGCATCCAACTGTCCCGGCTGGCTCGCCAGCTGCACCACGAAGCCGAACGAGGGGATCGTGTGGTATATCATGCCAGCCCACACACTCGCGCCGTCATCCNCACGAAGCCGAACGAGGGGATCGTGTGGTATATCATGCCAGCCCACACACTCGCGCCGTCATCCCTGAAGCTGCCACCGTTCCCACCACCTCAGTACTGCTGTCGACCCACCACACACACTGCACACATTACGACACTGCACACACGTGATGGCTGGTCGGGCATTTCTCAGGTTAACCTCTGAGAAAATCAGTGCTTGTTACTGCGTTAATTTTATTTCAAACACTAGCTACACTATCCATGGTAACGTTGCTGGCAAATTAAACAAGTTTTAGGCAAAAGGTGAAGATTTTAAATTGAGGGCAAGTGAATTATGTTTATTTTTATTGGTAAAACCTTTTTAATACAAACTTCAAAGCACCTAAATTTTTGCAGTCTGTAAAACTGACATTCATATTAACAAGTGTTTGCAATAACCTTAAAAAAATTGAAGAAATTTAAACTGTTAACTTTTTAATTCAGTGTAATGGAAGAAAAAAAACCTCATCAGATAATTTCTTTATGAGTGGACTAGACATTACACTGTAATATAAGAATTTAAATATTTTTTATTAAGCATACAAATGAACATTAAATTCCTATCTCACTCTTAAGGGGAAAGAAGACAACTTTGTATTAAAGAGGTTTTTATTGAGGTTTCACTGTACACATTGGAACAGTAAATCACTGACTTCAAAGAGTTACCAGTCTCGAGCAGGGAGAATATTGCACTGTATCGCCATGCTGATAATTGTGGAGATTTACACACATGTGTTTGCTAGAGCAGCACCCTTGCCCACATTTTTAACTTCAATAGGAAAACTTGTACCATTTTACAAATGCAACTGTTCAGTTCCTCTTCAACACAACAGTTTTAGAAATTAAATTTTATAGTACATGATGTAAGATACCAGGCCCAACATCTCTAAACTCTATGCGTTGTTCCATCTCGGACACAACACCCAAACCGCTCTAGGTATGTACTTACTTTTAATGTCTCTTATAACATAAGGCTGAAGCAGAGGATAACCAAATCAACTGGTGAAGATGCTGCGTGGCATAATTTCATTAAGATGAACTGTTTCAAACCAGTTCCTACCACAGTTGCCTGTTATTTTAGGTATTGCTTTGTGTTCACAAATACCAGTGTATTTTTACGCTAAATTACTACTTCCTGGAAATAATAAATTGCCAGGGATAAAATACAAACATAATTATACATCTTTTTTGAGTCGGCAGTCTGCAATGAGTCTGCATTCCTCACATGGCAAGAGTCATCTGAGTGTATGGCATTTACTGTATTGTCAGACGTACTTTCCAAGTACACCTAACTTTCCTTGTGATCCTTGTGATAGCCGAGCTGTCCGACATTTCTTATTTACACAGTATGATGACATCTTATTTACTTATTTTTTGCAATTTAATCCCAAGGAGAGAACTGACTAATACAAAATACACAAATTTATTATTTAAGTATATGTAAAATTAATTCAAAATTTGTTTTTATTATAACTGTGCATTTATACTTTTCATCTTTTCTTGTAAAATTCCAAGATATATCATTTGTTGAAGTGTAAGGTCGTGATTATAGTGCAGAAGCAACCACACTATCACGAGAGTTCTGCGCAGGCTCATCGTATTTGTGGGTTGCCCATCTTCATGGTCGAGCTCCAATGAACCCATGTGCAAGATATGTTTATTGTGACAGTTCAATGAATTTAATTTCTTTATGCACATAACTAATTTCAATGTGATTCTTTGTATTGCTGTACACCAAGCGAATCAGAACACTTTTTTTCCCCCTCATGGGATCTACACATTAGAAACAATGTTGGTTGAGTTCTACAGTGCATGGTTCCTGAAAGTTAAGTGCTTGAAGATAACTAACTTTTAGTTGAACCTGAGCTCTCAATTAAACACAGTGGCTCAGAGCAACAGTCATGACATGTCACTTGAATGTCATGCGTAATATGCCTGTTGTTTCAGGGAATTTAAGTCTGCGTTTACTGATATAATCTTCCAAAATTTATGGTTAGTCAATTGTTTGTCGTAAATGAACATCTATGGACAAATTACTCGTCTAGAGGCCTAGAGGTTCTGGACAGGGTCTTAGTTTCTTTCAGTCATAGCCAGCCCAGTGTCCTTCCAAACTACACAGCAGACTCTAACAGAGAACAAGAGAGATCAATACACGCAGCTCACAGGTCCCAGGTGTAGCAGCCATCCTCCTTGGTCGCGGAGATGTCTTTGCCAGGCCTCTCCTGAGGGTGCACGGGGCCAGCCGCCTCATGTTCCACCTCCCACGAGGCCCAGTTGGCGGGGAACTGCTCCGGCACTGGCATCAGCTCGTGAACCTGCACACCACCACCAACAGAGTCAATACATGATGATGGCCCAGTCTGTCACTCTGGCACATTCCTGAAGGTTTCAGGGGTACAACTCAGGTGCAGTACCAACACATTATGTAGTGCGATTTTGATCAAACAAAAACATAATTTATTTATGCATGTTATACAAGCTGTACCTACATAACCATAAACACACAAAATTCCAATGGTACCAGATACACTCACCATAAAAAAAAACAGTAGCATTCACCAGGAAGTGTCTTGATTTCNAACAGTAGCATTCACTAGGAAGTGTCTTGATTTCAATGCTATTTGGAAGGAAGGCAAAGCCATCAAGAACAAGAAATGATTACAAGTTGAGATGGATATGAGCAATATTTATAGTGCTACAACTGCATCTCTTGATCGGACATCAAGCTGCCACGTTTGTGGACACATTCCACCAGACATCATGGTAAGGAGTTGCAGATGTCCTTAATGGTGTCCTGCAATAATTCATCCCNACAGTAGCATTCACCAGGAAGTGTCTTGATTTCAATGCTATTTGGAAGGAAGGCAAAGCCATCAAGAACAAGAAATGATTACAAGTTGAGATGGATATGAGCAATATTTATAGTGCTACAAATGCATCTCTTGATCGGACATCAAGCTGCCACGCTTGTGGACACATTCCACCAGACATCATGGTAAGGAGTTGCAGATGTCCTTAATGGTGTCCTGCAATAATTCATCCCACGCAGATTTTCCAGTAAGTGTGGAGTCACGATGGAGCAGCCAATAGCATCCCGCACATTATCAATTAAGGAAACGCCTGGTGGTGCAGCTGGCTATAACAGAGTATCCATGGCCACGGCGGTAGCAATACCCGGACGAGCATTATCTTGTTGGAATAGAGCACTGGTACGGGCATTTACAAACAGCAGGGACTCATGAATGTACTGCTGGGCTGTCAAAGTGCTAGTGATGAAGGCCAACAGCGATAGGGCATTGTACGAAATTGCACGCCACACAACAGACGGCTGTCTCGACATATGGCACGTGACAACAAACCATTCATCGCAGCTCTGTCCACATTGCCTCCTCACATGGCTGCATCGGTAGACACCACCAAGCCAAAAGCAAGACACATCTTGGAAGATTACCTGCTGCCATTCTGAGTGGCTCCACGATAGTCTGTCACACCACCATTGCAGTCCGTGGTGACAACGTAGTGTCGAGGGCAGTCTACGCACTTGTAGTCCTACATCGCACAGCCATCTGCCAATGGTATTGGCACTCGCATGATGCTGTGGTGTGGGCATAACTGCTAGCTCAATGTCTGCAATCACGATGGTCGGGGCTCTCCGTGCATGTCGGACAATTAGTCGCTTCTTCCTTGGAGTGGTTTGAGACTGTCTCCCAGAGCCTGTGTGATGTGTGTGTATGCATTCCTCTAACCACTGTTGCTAACAGAGTACTATGGTTATATCCACACAACAGGTATGGCAGGTAATACTGTGAAATAAATGACCATCCCACTTCCAGCAGCCCTACGATGTGAGCCCAACTGGCTAAAGTTTTGTTTTAACTTATCTCCAAGGCATACTACACTTTGAAGAGGTGCTACCAACACAACAGCACGAGTCAGAATGGAGGGCATGTACACCATGTCTCATATCGTGAAACCTACCCAACACATTTCATTCCTGTAGGTTGCATCCTTGTGGATGCAACTATTTTTTTGACAATGAGTGTAGCTTAAGAAGTAACTATAATTAATCCCCAAGTTCAAACTTAACCTTTTCATGAGAATACATTATATGTGCTTGAGCAACACTAACAGCAGCAGCGTGTGACAATGGTTCTTCATGAATAGCAAAGTCCTTCGTGCACACATCACGGAACTATTGGTAAATCATCAGCCAATGTCGGAGATGCACGCACGACAAGAATTAGTCCATCTCTCAGTGTATGGTATATTTCTGCCTTAATGTCCCTCAAAGTAGTTACCACTGGCTACTAAGCACATCTGCCAATGTTGGTGTAACTGTTGGAAACACTGCCAAAAGATACTGGCAGAAAACTGTGTACAGTTGTTCTTGTGGCAGTGATCATCTTCTTGGCTATCCATGCATACGTGCGTCAAGTAACAATGTGAAACTATTATGAGTATATGCTGCTATTATGCCACTTCCTACCAGTGTGTGTGTGAAGCAAAAATCAGACGGTACCAGTAAGAACAACGCTCTCTTTAACAAAAATGTTTATACATAGAATTATTTGCAAACATCATTATTATAACCAACTTGTTTTATGTTCGTTAAAGCTCGTAACACAGTTATTCAAATGAAGAGCTACAAGGTTTTAATGTCACAAATAATGAAGTCTTATTCATTCAGCTATAATTCCATTTCTAAGTCGGAAAGAAATGCAAGGAGATCAAACAAAATGCAATTCATGCTGTTTTCTATCAAAGTTTATGTGGCGTTGTATTTACAAATCATGACAGAGGAAAAAAAAAAAAAAAAGAATAACTTATCAAACGTGTAAAGCAATTGCAAATAATAAACTATTTCAATGATGGGATGTTTACGGTGTTGAGTTAAGGTGTGACCAGCCAGGGGAATACGCTCGGTACACAAGGACGCCAGCACTGTTGAGGTACTCACAGTGTAGTGGAAGGGCAGGAGGGATCGTGACAGGGCGAGACTCTGGCGGAGGAAGCTGCGCAGTCCACGCGGCCCGTACACCTCCAGCAAGGCATCAGGCCGGCCCTGCCACGCCGTGCCGAGCGTGCACACCAGCCCCGGCAGCCCAAACACCTGTACACACGTTGACAGCAGCGCTACTTTAGACCTCTCACGGTTACTTCCAACTTTCCTGAAGCCCTGCTGAAGTTCTACTTCCCGGATGTTCCTCCACCTCGTGCAGACAAAGCTTGACCAGGTACAGAAAATCACACCATACGAACAATGCACCACATTCATGTGCACTCATCGTGATAATATAATACTTTGCAAAAGAACTGTTTCTTACTACACATTACTAACACACCTGTTTTCTCTGTTTTCATTCATATTAATTATGAATGAAAAATTACCAAAAGAGAGGAACTGTTATGATAACACAAGTATAAAACGCATGTAATATGTGATATACTTAGGAAGAAAACCAACCACATCACACATAGGGTGATTTTTCTATGGTTTGATTCAAAAAGTGAAGAAACCTAAAATAGACTACAGTGTGGCTTCTTGTTACTGGCACACAAACAGTTTATGACGAAAGGCCATACCCGGCCATTTTGATTCAAATTTGCGCGGCAGTGTTCGCATGACTGTATGCAGACGCCATCTTCATTTCCGTCACTTTGTGGTGTATCTACGGCAGGATGCCGACCGACTTGACTTTCAGCACGGGTCCGGAGAAGCTGAGGTGTGCGTTAGATGTTGTCTGCACAAGCAAGGACGTTAGTTCTTTCGTAGCACTGAAGTTTACAAGTTCATTTAGAACCACAACCGATCTTTAATAAACTAAATAATGCCATAACGTTAAACAAAGTAAAATATTATGGATGTTAACTATGTGTCTGCTGCATAAAAATGACCATTTTTGCATTATTATTTGTGTTTCTTGAAGTTTTTTTAAAAATATCCTGTGTAAAATGGATTCTTTTTCAGAGGCAATTGTGCTTTTATATAATTTTCAAGCTACTGGGCAACATAGTAATGACGACGGCGATTAAACAAACACAATAATTATAGTACTAAGTTTACCACTGAAACATTTCCTTGTCATATATGTATTTCAACAACTTTGTTAGTATGTATCATATGCATGCAAATAAGTAAACCTGTATGTGATCATTATATGTTGCAGTACATAAATGTCCCGAAACGTTTAATTTATATTCACCTATCGTCTTATAAACATGGAACGGTTCATCTTCGAAATTTGAGCGCCAAGAATATAAAAGTAGCACAACTTTTTAGATGAAAAATAGCAACAACGAATTTATCAAAAGGCGTAATTTATTCAGGCTATGCAATAATTAATCTGCCAAATTAAACATGACTATGAAATTATACAACAAAAAGAAACAGTTTAGAATCGAGTAAATACAGTAAAAGAATAGGTTAGGAACACACAAGAGTAAAGTTGGGAATTAGAAAAAATAAAGAGATAGAAAAATTGACTAAATGTGATTTTATAGATTTGGCTGAATTATAAATAATGTTTTGTTATTTCTACAACCCATGGATTAATGTAAAATGCCACTTTTAAGGTTCAAGTTCAGAAAATTTGCTGGGGATATTCCATAATCTCAGACTTGCTGGCCACTTCTCCCTTCCCACATCACTAAAATAAGACTCAATTGTGTTCCCAAAGGAGGCCCCTAGCCCTCCAGTCCACTCCCGTCTCCCGCCCCCTCGCCACACCTCATCCATTCTTCAGGCTGGCCGGAGCAACACGTTTGTTCCTCGGGTAGGGCAGCCAGCCTCAATTAGCACCCGCTTCCTGTCATTTCTATATGACACTGACTCGGTCGGGAACCACATGCAGGTTTTAGTTTTTCATTTTCATCGCAGTGATGCATTAGAAATTTGAATGTACTTACTTAAAATATCTATATTAATTTAATCATAATAATGAGGCTGGTGGTATTGCGAATAATGGTAAAAAAAGAGTGAATGATAATTACTTTGGATACTCCATTAATACACATAAACAAAACATTTGCAAATAACAGGAAAAACCAATCCTACCAGCAAAACTACACAAACAACAACCCAATGGTGAGGCACGGAATTTTAATTTCAGATGACCTTCCTAGGCAGCTGTCTCAAAATATATAAACAGGATTCAGTAGTTGAGAAAATTCAATTAATGCAGCGTATCAATAGCAGAAGGTAGGTGATGATACACCATTCTCGCGGCACTTCTGCGAGAACAGTTGTCAAGCACTGCCCCCAAAACACTAACCAGGCTACAACTTACATGGTCTCCATGGAGGTGCGTGATGAAAATTTTGGAAACGCGGCCTGGCTTGACAGAGCTCTTTTGCAACTGGATCTGGGAGCCTTCGCCGCAGTCGAACAGCCAAACGCTGCCATCTACGCAGAAACACAAACTTCTACTTCAGGGCTGCCAATTGACATAGTTTCAGTAAACAGGTTGTTTCTAGGTGCCTCAGGCACTCTTATTTGGCTACAAATTAACTGGGAGGAGGGAACTTCACAGATCAAAATTTTGAAAGGAAATATTTTTTTAAAATTAAATAAGATCTGCATCTCTTCCTTTACCGGTAATCTTGAAATTATTTCCATCAATATGATTTGTTATAAAAACAATAACCACCATTTATGCCTCTCATAAAATAAAACAAAAGGATAAAATGACTCGATAATAATCATTTATGCCTCTTATAAATAAAATAAAATGACCATTCATGGCTTCTGCCAAACTGGTGCTATTTTGCATTCAAGCACAGAAATACCTTCTACTGCATGAGCATCGAAAAACATCAAATAAATTTGAGGTAACAACAATAGCCATCCTCTGTAAGATCAGTTACAGTTTTTCATAATCGCACATACACTGCAAGAAACTTGAGAGAGTACAGATTCTTTATTCTTCGTCCATAAACACATTACTTTTGATGAGCATCAATCACCACAATGATAATTACTAAGAATCGCTGCTTTTTTTTTAAAATGGCAAACTAATACCCGAGAATGGTTTATAAGGACAGGGGGCCCACGTAATTCACAGCACATACCACGCACTGTGACAGTGAGGAGGGCTATGGAGATAGCGGTGTTATTGCTGTAAAAACCTAAAATTTACGTCAAATACACTTCTATCTGGTTTCTGAATCGCGTTGAATGTGAACATGACGAGGATCACGAGCCAACATGATCAGAACCTTGCCGGTGTTGCAAAGCTTCTACAGTTACTGTAGTGTATATTGCGCTATTTTTAGAGACGACCACGTCATGCAATGCCCTGGCTGGGCAGGTTTTGGTGGTGCAACTTAGTTTTTGACAGACACTTAGAGGGACACGGCCAATGCCAGCGCACATTGCAGTTCACGTTTGGTAACAGTTGTTTTAGAGTCGTGGAACAGTCATGTGTTCTCACAGAGTTTTAGAAGATGTTGCAAGCGAGAAGCGACAGTCACTCCATTAGCCGCTCCCAAAAATTATTTAATTTCAATTTGTCTTTCAAACAATAAACTTCTAAATTCTGTCCACCAGTGTGAGGGACTGAGGGGTCATACAGGGTGCACGGAGAAAACTAGTTATCTCTCCCGTTATTGTAAACTTACTTCGGGTACGAGTGTTTTTGAACTGACATAAAATAATACTGCGATTCTACCTCAATTTGTTCTTGTTTCTGCTTGATTGTTATCGTGGAAGTGTGTCGTGCCGCTGCTGTAATGGAACAGCACATTGCGTAATAAAACTCAGTTCAACTGTATTTCCAGCTTGTTTCATTATTTATTTTTATACGCCTTTCATCTATGAACTTGAGTCTTTTGCTCTGATCTGAGATAAATGAGCTAGTGTTCGACAAATGCCATCTGGCAAATCCTGTGAAAATAGTAAAAAAAAATATACAACGCGTTTGGAGCATTTGTTTACATGTACCACCATAGTACTTTCATCATAATAAGACATAGTGTGGTTGAGAACCGCCAATCAAAAGTCATGAACAAATTATAAGCAGAATTCGCAGACTGGTCCAGCCATTTCAATATGTTTTAAGCTTAGTTGAGAATGTCAGTTTGGGGATTGCGGTTCGTGCTCATCACATTTGTGGGGCTTGCTATTTTTACTGTGTGAAGTGTCAAATACAATTATTTTGTGGAAATACAACTGTGTACGCAGTTTTCATACTGCCAGCACCTTGCAGTGTCAAATGTAGAAGACCAAAATTAACTTAATCTAACTTCACAATAGGTTAATCACAGGAGGTGTGTGTAAGGGAGGGGTTGAAAGGGTCAGTAGAATGGATTAGTGAAGATGTAGAGGTGATGGAAATTAAAATAAGTGGGGATAGTAGTAGAAGGATCACTTTGCTGGCAGAGTATTGGCCACCAGGACAGGGATGGCAGGTAATTGAGACGATCAAGGAGAGGGTTGCTAGACTAAAGGACAGGCAGTGGATCTGAATATGCCGGGTATGAGATGGCTAGAGGGAGCAGAAGGGATGGGCAGCATGATGCAGAGAATGGCAGTGCAGTTGGTCAACAGAGGCTCGGTCCAGGCAGTAGAAACACCTACGAGGTGGAATGAAGAGGGTGTTGGGTCGGTGCTGGATGTGGTGTTGGTCAGACCTGAGAATGCTGTAGTTGGTGCAATAGTATCGGATGGCATAAGCGATCGTGATATTCCTGATGTGGAAATTGTGCTTGGCAGGATGAGGGAAGAGTAAACGGCAGATAGGTTGGTGAGGCAGGATGGGAGAGGAGACAAGGAGGGGGCAGAAATCCTCCTGAGGGACAGGTTTGAAAAGTGGTCTATGGAGGAAAGTGTGGAAGGATTATGGGAGGAATTTAGAAGAATAATAGAGGTTACGTTGGAGAAATTTGTGCCAAAGAAAAGATTACGGTCTGGGGGAGATCCAACATACTATAGGCAGAAGATTCAAAAAATTAAGAGGAAGTGTAGAAAATGGCAAGCCAAGTGGAGAAATGAAGGGATGACAAGAGCTAAGGGATTGATAAAACAAATGGGAAGGGAGCTTGAAAGGATGATCAAACAGGCGAAGAATATATTTTTGGAAGAAGGAAAAGGGAGGAGAGGAAGGGATCCCTCTGCTGAAAGGTAGGGATGGCAGGACTGCAACAAATGACCAAGAAAAATTGGAGATGCTGCAAGGCCAGTACTTGTCAGTGTTTTGAGGACGAGGAGGATTGGAATACGGAGGCTAATAGACATGGGGGGTTGTTTAGTAAGTTTAAGATGAGGGAGTGGGAGATAGCAATGGTAATCAGGGGGTTGAAGAGCAGTAAGGCAGTGGGACCAGATGGGATAGAGAACACAGCACTTAAGTTTGGTGGGAGAGAGTTGGTGAAATATTTGGAGGAGTTGTTTAGCAAGTCCTTAGGAGAGGGTAAGTTGCCACAAGATTGGAAGGATGTGTTGGTGGTCCCAATACACAAGCAGGGGGAGGTCTGGCAGCTACAGACAGGTGAGTCTCACATCGAGTACAGGAAAGGTAATGGAGAGGCTGGTGGTTCAGTATGTGGTCAATGTTATGAACAAGAGGAATGGGTGGGAGGAGTCACAACATGGTTTCAGAAAAGGACACTCATGTGAGACGCCGCTGGCTGGTTAGGTGCAAATAAGAAACATTTCACAACACATTAGAACACTGGGAATTACTACGTCCCAGCAACTGCATGATCGGTTCTAGTGGCACTAAAAACCTACTTGAGCGCCTTGTGGGACCTCTTCAGGTTGTCCATGCTCCCTAACAACTTAACAGTCATATTAAGGCCGCGGTAGACTGAATAAACCTAGCTTATGATGTTAAACCCTTGCTGTTGAGAAGGATCCCTTCTTCAACACATTTTAAGGCAATGGTAGCACGGCCAAGAAAGGTGCAGATTTANACGCTCCCTAACAACTTAACAGTCATATTAAGGCCCGGTAGACTGAATAAACCTAGCTTATGATGTTAAAACCTTGCTGTTGAGAAGGATCCCTTCTTCAACACATTTTAAGGCAATGGTAGCACGGCCAAGAAAGGTGCAGATTTACCATTTACACATGGTAAACTGTAATCTGCCCATCGTCGAAAAGGTTACAGACCTTGCCATCGTAAGAAATACAATTATTATATAAAATTAAACCCAAAAAGAAAAACACTTATTGTGCCTTGGGCAAACCTAGCATACATTACACTGAAATGTTGCCTTGGCAACTACATAAATAAATATAAAATTTGAGTTAGCTAACCTAGAAATGGAAGGGTGACGGACCTAACCTAAAATCTAGATAACAAAAACAAGGCTAAGCTATCTTATAGAGGCGTTCAAATGAAATAGGCCCAATTTATATAAATTTTGATAAAGCGAAAATATAAAATTTAGTACATACAACCTGTAAATAAATAAACTAAACTGTAATACAATATATATTACAATGGGAAAAATAAGATTGTTTGCAGATGATTGTGTATTGTATGCAGTGGTGGGAGGGCGGGGGGAACTTGCAGTCAGACATTGACAGGATACGGTTGTAGACCATGGAGAATAAAATGAAGATAAATGTAAGAAAAACTAAGGTAGTGAGGTTTACAAGGAAGAAGGTGATAAGCAGGGACATGTAGCAAGAGATAGAAGCAGCAGAATATAAGTATCTAGNAGCAAGAGATAGAAGCAGCAGAATATAAGTATCTAGGGATTGTATTGCAGGGAGACCTCATATGGAAAAAACAGGTAGAGAAGGTGGTTGCAAAGGGAAGAAGGGCTTTGGGTATGTTGGGAAGAGTGCTGAAGGAGAAGGCATATGGCACAATGGTACGGCCTATGTTAGAATATGCTCGTGGAGGTGAAGGTGCGAGAGCTNGCTGAAGGAGAAGGCATATGGCACAATGGTACGGCCTATGTTAGAATATGCTCGTGGAGGTGAAGGTGCGAGAGCTAGAGAAGGTGCAGGGTAGGTGGAGAAGGCAGGGGCAGGATGGTGAGGTCGAAGGGAACTATAGGCCATCAGTAATGATGAATGAAATGGGGTGGAGCTCGTTGAAGGACAGGAGGAAACTTGAAAGGCTGGTCAGGATGTACAGGATGGTGAATGAAGAGGGAGGGTGGGGNGCTCGTTGAAGGACAGGAGGAAACTTGAAAGGCTGGTCAGGATGTACAGGATGGTGAATGAAGAGGGAGGGTGGGGTAGGTTACGCTGCCAGCTAAGTAAGGGGGTGTTTAGAGGGAGAGGAAACAACAACAGTGAGAAGCTTCAGAGGGTGTGGAGGGGAATGGAGCGGGGTTGGCAGTCTATGCTTGTGAGGGAGTGGAATGCCTTGTGGGAGGAATTAGTATCTATGAAGGGGGTTGGAAAGTTAAGGAAGGGCGTGTAAAGAGTAATTTGGTTGGGTAGGGGAGGTGTGAGAGAGCTCGCAACNGGGGGGTTGGAAAGTTAAGGAAGGGCGTGTAAAGAGTAATTTGGTTGGGTAGGGGAGGTGTGAGAGAGCTCGCAACTGGGCGAAAGCTCAATTGCAGGTGTTAAGTTATTATTAATGTATACATGATGAAATGAAAATTTGCAAAATATACCATTTTTGTTGTATTTTTGTTCAAGACCTCTGCAGCACTTCGTAGAGCAAAACAGGCTGAACTTAGTTTAGGCAAATTTACACAATGTGAGGTTTCCAGTTTAGTAACTTGTCTACTTTTAAGCCAAGAAACTTAGTCACTGCTGATTCATTAATTTTGTTTCTGTTACTGTTAACATATGAATTAGTGTTTTTACTGTTCTTTGTGAGCAAATTCATGTTGTTTGATCTAGGTTGAGATTTAATTTGTTTGCAGTAAACCATGCATTTGGCTCTGTAAATTTGTTGTCTGTTTTTGCATAAGATCATTCACTGAGTCTCCAGAGGCTAAGATGCTGGTATAGGCATCTCTACCATAGGCATTGTTCCAGGCACACAATGCAATGGCAATAAATACATCAGCAAGGAGCATGGATACAGAAGCTCATACGGCCATACAAACATAACAAGCCTTCGAAAACGTGACTATAATCCTATCAGTTTTAATTGATCTTATTTTAAGTGCAAGTGGTACCTTCAAAGCGGACTGCTGTACAAGACACACTTCTATGCGGAGTTGGGTAACAAGACGCCGTACCTAAAAATACAATATCTAATTTCATTTTCTCAACAAACTTTCTCAACCATCGATATACCTGTCATTATGCAAAATTAATTTTCCCAACTTAATGACGTCTGCACAATATTGGCAACAAAAGAAAGAAAATAAACACAAAGTGAATAAGAACATGTAAGGCGCCTGGCCTTATACAATCAAGCAATATGACAGAATATCTTCAAAATACGAAAAAAGCCCAAAACTTCGAAAGTCCAGGTATTTTTTTTATGGAATTAGGATGGCCGGTAGTTTACCAACGGCCATAACCATACATTTCAAACAAACAATACATATATACATATTAACCAAAATACACTTAAATCGAAAAACCAAACCATGAAAACTCAAGTACACTCGAGGCGGCACACACCCTGTTCTATGGGCTCACACAAAAATTACGCCGTACCCCGACGCAGAAGTTTAAAAATTAGAGGTGGGTCACAGAGTATCTACCTGCTACTTTGTATCATATACACACTTGTATCAAGCATATTGGAGGCGATAGAAGTTTGTTGTATGCTGCTCTTCGTCGGCTTCGCGTGATTTTTCCTGTCTCTTACACTTCGGTACTTTTTCATGACACTCGGGTAGTTTGTGTCGTTCTCGCACAGTTTTTACTTGTGCGTGGTATTGTTATTTGATTTTAAGAATTTGGTGTTCTGTTAGATGTCCTCGGTGTCCGGTTCACCTTTTCTTGCTATCCCTTGTACCATGGCCTTTCTTTCCCTCTATGATTGATGGGCCTTTACCGAGAAGAGTCTAGTATTTCTTCTTCATTTCTCCTGTTTTTGTTTTTGGCCGTGAGATTACTATTGGCCACATTAGCACACCAAAAAAAAATTGCTAGCGAAATGTTAAGGTGTTTGTAGTACAACACATGAATATTAAAGTAAGTGAAATGTATAGAATTGCTAGCAAAAATAAACTTAAGGTTAGGGTGTATGTGGAGGTTTATGATTGACTTAACAGAATCAGTATGCCGTTTGCTTAGAATATGAATCATTGTGTTCAGGGGTATTGGTTTATGACTTCCGTGTACGGGTCGTGTGTTTTCTTGCGTTGACGCCGCCGCTGCCGTTTATCATCACTACGATGCTACTCCTTCAGCGCCCTTGTGAGGGCTCTTGCCCTCCCATTTATATATCAAGTCTAGAGCCCGGGTTGGGGACAGCTAGCCCGTCTCGCCTGGCTGTCGATCACACTGATATACTGCAGCAAGACCAACAGTCTATTTTGTTATTACGACCCCTGTGTAGCGCCAGGGGACGTGGCGGTACCCATAACTATTCCCTCTCTTTCCCAGCCTGCGGGGAAAGGAGAGGAATGGTTCCGAAAACTATGCAGTGCTTGTTGAGAACTGCCATGAAGCCCGGAGATCTTCGTTGCCGGTTTTAGTTTTGTTCAAGCGGAATTTAAGCCGAAAGCTTGGAGTTGTCAGGAAGTGGGTCGAAGCTTGTCTGGAAAGTGTTATATCTGGGTATAACCGAATTGGCCCGTTCTGGTTTAATGACTTCTCTGAAAAAAAAAAAAAAAATTGGATTGGGGAGATGTTTAAATTTGTATTTTTTGCCTTACATTAGTGCTTATCGATTTCCGCACATGCATTTTGCTAATAAGGGTTGTGAAGATCAAAGAAATTGTAACAAAATGCATTAAAATGTTAACAATTTACCAATAGTTAAACTCTGCCAATTTCCAAGTTGATGGTTAGTGATAGATGAACACATTCACTGCTGGTGCTGCTTATAAGCAGGAGATATAATCACCTCAACCCAGCGTGGCTGCATTTAGCACCCTCTAGTGTTCAGAAATTATATTAGTTTCCAGTATTAAGTAATTACTAAACACTAACTTAAAAGATTTTACATAAATACAATTTCTACTTTAAGCTCCAGCAGCGAACGTGTTAATTTTACTGTAACGAGGAAATTGCTGTACCTGCAGTCGCATGTTTCACCATTCCTCCTAAAACATGGAAGACAGACTTACGCAGGATAGACACGCGGTGCCAGTAAGAGACGGACTTGAGACTTTTGATTTGCAGGAATCTGCGTTGAATGCTGGTGGCTGTGCGTCGGATCGGGGGAAACTATAGCACTGAGCTATGGACAGAGGTGGCACAGACGCAAGCAAAGCGCCACATGAGGCTAGTGATGTTGCAAGTAATGCCACAACCAAAGATGATACATTCAACATGAAAGGTAAAGCTTACAGTATTTTTTAATAATTTTATTACATTTTAGCATAAACATTTTCTAAGGTAAACTTACTCTAGAACAAATGGTGATGACAATGTTAGACTTTGGCAACGAATAGGAACAATGGTAAATATCCAGTTTNAAAAGTGGTATATTTCTACTCAACTAATTACGCAGAACACGAATATACTAGGGTCATTAACGTATGAATAATTCCATAATATGTGCCCACCTAACCTAACAGAACCTAACCCCACAATGAGTTAATCACTATTTTATATTTTTAAACTAACCTAGGATTGTAGGGTTTCAAACCTATGGATTTAGTCTAATCTAGGATGTTAGGGATTTAAAAGAACCGTAAAACACACCGGAAGAATATCAATTAACTCACCTAGGTAGGCGGTGGGTCCTCTGCCAATTCAACTTTACCTCACTCTACGAAGCACCGTGATCTACTAAAACGCCACATAGGCGAATATTACGCACTGAAGGACTCGTTCATAGGCAAATATAATGCACAGAAGTACTCGTTCTTGCTTTCTCCGTTTTTAAATCATGCTGATTGGGACGGCACAAGTCACCCCCGCAACGACAGAATGGCTACTGAGCTGTTAAAAAATCTCAGTTAACATCACATGTGACGCGTCACCGTGATGTAACAATACCCACAAGCCAATTAGATAACGGCAGGAATCATGACGTCACCAAAAATCATGCATCCGGCGTAAATACGTTACGGGCTGCTCGTACTTTTAACTATTTTATTTGATATGTTCTACTTATTTTAATATTACGCCCCCTTCAATATTAAAAAGGTAAGCTGTGCAGAACCCATTAATGCTACTTTTGTTGGTCTAGGACGTTTCCTTCAGAAAAGCCGCTAAACTGGATATTTACCGAAACAATTAAAAATATATCATGTTTATTCAGAGACTCATCCTCACGCTCCATAAGAAAAACACATCACACACAAAAAGGGTTTCAAACTGTTCCAAAACATGCAGTGTGGTCAACACTTGTTTCCAAAATTACTTTCAACTGAAATTGATACAGCAACACACACTATCACTTCCCCTTGTTGTTGGATTTACATTGTTGATTTTCCATGAACACCCAAAAAATTGGAAAACATGCTGGTTTTTGGTGCTGCTAATCCTTTAGTTAACATGGCTGATACATTTTCACCTGTCAAGATGTATCTCAGAATACTAGTATTTTCATTCGCATACTCTCTTATTTTATGGTACGTAACCTTGAAATGTTTCGTTCTTTCTGCCACCTTTTTCACTTCAGCCAGTTAGTAGCTTGGCTGACTGATTATCCACCTACAAAACATGCGACTTAGAGATGTATTGTTCTAACCTCAATTCAGCCAGCAATTCTCTCTCTCGCAAGCTAACTCTTTAGATGCCTCGAACATGGATATGTACTCGGCATGTGTGGTGGATGTTGCCACTTCCACCAGTCGCTTACTTTTCCATGCCACGAGACATCTTCCCGTGAATACGACACGTCCACTCGCTGACTTTGCATCACTGTCACTTGCCCAGTCTGCGTCACAATAGGCAGTGATAATAGCCTCATCGTGCTTATACACCATCTTAGGTTGGGTTGGTANCTTGCCCAGTCTGCGTCACAATAGGCAGTGATAATAGCCTCATCGTGCTTATACACCATCTTAGGTTGGGTTGGTATAAGATATCGCATGACATGTTTCACACACTGCTTATCTGCGACTTTGACATTTTCTCCTTAGTTTCCCTACACTGAAGGTAATATCTGCTCTAGTACACTTAGCTAAGTATAACCGACAGTCTATAGCTTCCCTGTAAATTGTTTGGTCAAAGGCATGAGTCATTGAACATTTTTCTAGCACACTAACAATGTATTTTGACTGACAAACAATCTTTGTCGACTAGAGCAATTTCCCAACCTAACAAAGCTGACACATCACCCAAGTATTTTTGATCTCGATGATGATACCAAACGTTCCTTTAAATGTTTCTGTTCCGTCCATTTCTCCCAACAGTGTCAAACCAACCACACACACACACACACCTACGACAAGGTTCTCAGAAGAAGAGAAAAACACACACTGTTTCATCCCTGGTTCAAGCATTATATTCGACGCGTGATCATCCCAATCTTTGCCAGCGTTACGTAATCCATGAATACTTTTCTGTGGTTCACAAATGTGTTCATGACCCAACACATCATCTCTACTCAACTCAGGTGTCTTCATATATGCAAAGAGCTATTTAGGTAACATCAACGTGTTGCAGTTTCCAGCCCATGTGTACACTTAAAGCAAGCATTATACTAACCGTGTTCGTTCCTTCTTATTAGCTCCTGTATGTTTCTTTACAATTTTCCAGGTTTTGTTACGTTCCAAGTTTCCTAACTCTTCCAACGTTGCTTTTCTCCAAAACACACTTTCCTTGCAATTTAAAGCTTCGCATACAGTTTGAGGTTCTTTGATATCACAGTATTCTGACAAATGACGACAACCAACACAATTAGAACACTGTTTGGGTACTTTGGTTCTACCCGGTTCCCTAACCTCAACAACACGCTCCACATCGAGATTTTCAATTCCGACAAGATCAACATTTTCTGCACCCTGATCGTACCCATTCACACCTGTAGCATTTACAACTTTCTCAGTGTTAACATTTTGAATGACACACTCGTCATCAGATTCCTCACCATTAAGAACATCCAAGTTTTCTACAGTACTATCATGAAACCCTCCAGTGTCGCTCTGCATTTCACTTACGTCATCCAAGTTTTCTACATCCTCCATAACCTCTAAAGTTACACACATTGGTATGGGTGAATTTGGTTTCTCACTTTCCAGTTCAAAAGGGAAAAAATCTTCATTGAAAGTAACATCCCTGGACAAAATTACTCTCTCTCTCTCTCTCTCTCTCTCTCTCTGTCTGGTCAAACTCCACGATCTGTAACCTTTCACACTTGGTTCAAATCCTAGAAACACACACCTTTCAGCCCTCTTATCGAGCCTACCACGGTTCATAGCTGCTGCCCACACTTCACACCCTAAAACCTTAGTCATCATCTATTTTACCGAGAGCCTTACCATTCCATACTTCGTACGAAATTTTGAAGTAAATTGCCATTGACGGGCGCCTATTCCTGATAGAGGAAGCCGTAGATACTGCTTCACCCCAGGAAACGGAATGAAACCCCGATTCAGACAACAAAAATCTCGCAGTAGGTAGGAGTGCTTGATTTAACCTTTCTGCACTTCCATTTTGTCACTTCGTCATTTGTCAGAATACTGTGATGTCAAAGAACTTCAAACTGTATGCAAAGCTTTAAATTGCAAGGAAAGTGTGTTTTGGAGAAAAGCAACGTTGGAAGAGTTAGGAAACTTGGAAAATTGTGTACAATACCTTTTTCACTACAAAGCTTTTCCATTTCCTTGTTTAGATACTCACCGCCTCTGGCTGACTACACATTACATTTGTTTTTAGTTTGATTTTACCCACTACATTGCACGAATCAATTCCAGAATTCCTTTGGATTCACGTCTACCGTTGTTTCAGTTTCATCTTAGCCTCTACGCATGCATTACAAGGATCAATATTATCCTCAGCCTCCGCTTCACAAACATTAGGCTCAAGGCTCACGTGACACGTTCTCTTATGCCACTGCACTGCTTTGTGGACTTTCATTTGACGTGCACTGCCGCTGCTATCAGGCTTCAATACCTCCACCAACATTGCCACTTTCACATTCTACTACGTACAAATCATTTCCAACGTTATAACCAAAAAACAAACACACTCTCTCATCGTACACTTTGACACTCCTATTTTTACCAGTTACCTCGAGCCCTTTCAAATCAAGCTGATTATTGACATTAAATTTCCACACAATTCCGGTACATAAATTACATTATCCAACCACCATGTTTTCCAGACATTTTCATCACTACTGTTCCTTTACAAACTACAGAAATTAATTCGCCATCTGCTATTTCGAAATGCCCTTTGGCTTCAGAAATTTCACTAAAGACTGACATGAGTGATGTCATGTGATGAGTGTCAATTAATAACCACACACCATTTCCTTGACTGTTTAATTGCCTCCTTTAACACTCAGTACTTAGTACTTTACCCTTGATGAGCCTGTAACTCGCTCACTATCTTGGTTCTTGCCCTTGCATCTCAGCAGCACGAGCTTTACCTCTCAAGCTCCCGGGATAGGGCGGCGTGTGTTGCTTCTGACGACTCTGTCTCTCATCAGCAGACCACTGCTGTCGACCTTGTGTATCGTACAGCTCTCTCTCCATGTTTGGGCAATGCCTGGCTGTGTGGTTCAGCTCATTGCAGGCAAAACACAACACACTACTTTTATGGTAGTCTCTTCTCGCTGATCTATCACCATCTTCTCGGGGCAACTTGCTCCCTCGGTAATGTTAAGCACCACCTATCCTACATTTCTCTGAACTTACGGTTAATTTGGAGCTGTGCAAATATTGGACTGTCGGATAGATGCATGTGGGTTGTGTGCAGTGGTCATGCAACCACAGAGGAAATATGAAATGGCAACTGCACAGTTACCAAGTTCACAAGTCCCAGCATCAAACTGTTTTTGTTTTTTTTTTTTTTGCCACTAGAACTGCTAAAACCATACGATTTGCGCTAACATTAGCGTACTGTTTGCGTAAAAATGTGTCCAAAAAGGTTGGCATTCCGACCAAGTGATGGAACTGGCGCGTATTGACATGCTCTTGGCTTCTAGGTTGTAGCCACGTCGCCGCCATATTTGGTCTCAACGTTCGGAAGACATTGCAACCTAAGGGTAAAGTTTAGCAGTAGCAGCAATATCTTATTTCCCGAGGCTGTGTGGGTCCTTCCTGCCCTTATATATTCAAGGTCGCACAGCAAGTAACAGTGACTGTTGCTGGTACTTTGTGCTGAAGATGGAGGCTGCAGTGTCTTCTGAAACGTCGCAACAAAATACTGCATTGACGCAGTTACAACCCAGAAGCTGCAGACTTTATGGGATATATTCATGATGCTTCAAGTATTTTTTAATAAAAGCACCATTTTGTTTAAAACCGAATGTAAAAAACATGTTCATTTNCATTCATGATGCTTCAAGTATTTTTTAATAAAAGCACCATTTTGTTTAAAACCGAATGTAAAAAACATGTTCATTTCATTGCTTGGACACGTGACTTTTTGACAGATCTGTGAGCAGTTGGCAAGTCAGTGTGGAGGGCGTTCACAGGAGATGAAAATCAGCCTGCCTTATCTTAAGTCTCTGCATGTAACGGTGAAAGTGCATTTATATAATATAGGAGTGATGGTTGACACTATGAGCTCTCCTCTCTCCACACACGCGCNGTAACGGTGAAAGTGCATTTATATAATATAGGAGTGATGGTTGACACTATGAGCTCTCCTCTCTCCACACACGCGCGCGCACACACACACACACACACACACACTCTCTCTCTCTCTCTCTCTCTCTCTCTCTCTCTCTCTCTCTCTCTCTCTCTCTCTCTCTCTCTCTCTCTTACACACACACGCACACAGTAAACTAGGCAGCTCCTTAATGAGACTGGGGTGTAACCTTTCAGGATTATGTTTGTGTTAGCTGCAATCTTCCTCTCGTCTGTGGCCGGCGCAGCGGCAATTGCTGGTTTTGGAACTACGCTGGCCGCAGCCAAGAACAAAGACTCGGTCCACTTCGCTAAAGGAGTGTTGGGAAATGCGGCAGAGATGCAGGAGACTGGTACGGCGTTGGCATTCCGAGCCTTCAGGTGGGGGACGCTGTATGCCGTGACAGGCTGCAGCATCTTCTTCTGGACCATCTGGAAGCTCTCCGGCGCACACAGTGTGAGCTATGCTTATTTGTTACATCATGAAAGTTGCTAGTTTAATAATCTCGTGAAGGAATTTTTGTTCCATGTATTTCTTTGCTTGGGTATGTTGTTATGATGATAAATTTAGGAATTGTTTCCTGTATAAAATGTGTTAAAATTTTATTTCTCTAAGTGATAGCATTTATTGTGGTTTGTTGTTCTATGTAAATCCCATTTAAGCTCAGGAAATTCAAGTAGTGAGAAAAGTGTACAGATCAAAGAATTTTCTTTATAATAGTCATTAAAGATAAAGTAGTTCCTTAATGTTGTATTTTATGTATTTCAGANAAAGTAGTTCCTTAATGTTGTATTTTATGTATTTCAGAATTGTTTGAGACGTGTGTAGCTGTGAGTCTTGCTATGTCTGCTATTCAGATATTTTCAGATTAACTTCAAATTATTATANGAATTGTTTGAGACGTGTGTAGCTGTGAGTCTTGCTATGACTGCTATTCAGATATTTTCAGATTAACTTCAAATTATTATAAAGAGTTACTGGAATATATAACTGTTATTCGAAATAAAATTTAAAATGGAACTCAGTAGTCACTGTCCGGGCTGTGTTTCTGCATTCTGTGATCAGTAAGTTCATGCCCTATATAACCCGTCATGAAAATGGCAGTGAAAAGCTTTATTGAAGCATCTTGTAAGAAAACTTTAGCAAAGCGCAAACCCAGAAGCCAAGCATAATCATTGTATGCTCTTAAGGGTGGTGCCGTGGCATATTGGTAGGGGCATGCATCACATACTAAGAGTTTTCCACTCATTTTGTGATGATTTTCCTGGTATTTTGTGACTTGTTCATTTGGGCAGTTAGATAATGTTGTCACTTGGCCATCTTACTGTTTAGCTTAATCTGTCACAAGCTGTCATTGTCTTTTATTTCGCGTCAAATGGGCCTTGGAATTGTGTCATCCTGTCTTTCAGAAAAGAAACAAAATATATTACAGTCAACTTTTTCACATACTTGAACATATGCACATACTAAATATATTAATATTTATATGAAAATTCTTTTGCATACTGTAATAATGCATGGATCTAAATGACCTACCAGGTGCTATTTTCCCATCATAGGCAACCATGTTTTGCCTTGTGTAGATGTTGGAGTTCCGTGAGAAAGTTGGTTCTTTCCTGCCACGAATACCCAAGAACGACCCTCCCCAAGGCAGGACGGAGTTTGAAGGCCTGACGGACCTTCTGAAGTACATAAGCGAAGGAGGAGACACTGCCAGGCATTCTCCCGACGACAAGCGGCAGTAGCGTGTGCTCTAGCTAGTGTGTCTTGTCGCTGTTTTGACTGCGTGTGCCGCCATTTTGGGGTGGCCATCAAGATGATTCCCGTGTACGATACACAGGTAGCTGACATCCGGCACGATACACTCTATACAGTGCCAAAACTATTTTGTCGGTTGCAGCAAGCATTAAGGGACACCACCTGAAAAATAGTGATTTGATATATATGATGTTAGTAACATTACATCAGCTAAATATTTTACTACTGTAATAACAGTAAAGAAAATGTAACAACATTGTCCCAGATTTATTGAATATGTAGTCCCCTTTTTTTAATTTTGGAGTTTGCTATATTCACTAAACATTATTCAGAAATGTTTTCATTTCCTATATCATCTTCATTCTTAAACAAAATTTAAAGAATTTTCTGTGAAATACCCATGGAAATTAAATTATAAACATGTAACTTTAACAAGGAACTCTTGCTTTTAAGTTAATGGTGATAGAGCTGGGCACTTGAACAGATTGTGCAGCCATGAACATCATTGCTATTATAATTCCTTTTTGTTAACTATTTTCTGACTTTGACATGTGGTGCGTACCGACATAATTATTAAATACATCTCCGCCTCGTCGTGATGTCACGTCACCTCGAACAGGGTTTGATCCCAGGATGACNTATTCGAAATAAAATTTAAAATGGAACTCAGTAGTCACTGTCCGGGCTGTGTTTCTGCATTCTGTGATCAGTAAGTACATGCCCTATATAACCCGTCATGAAAATGGCAGTGAAAAGCTTTATTGCAGTATCTTGTAAGAAAACTTTAGCAAAGCGCAAACCCACAAGCCAAGCATAATCATTGTATGCTCTTAAGGGTGGTGCCGTGGCATATTGGTAGGGGCATGCATCACATACTAANCAAGCCAAGCATAATCATTGTATGCTCTTAAGGGTGGTGCCGTGGCATATTGGTAGGGGCATGCATCACATACTAAGAGTTTTCCACTCATTTTGTGATGATTTTCCTGGTATTTTGTGACTTGTTCATTTGGGCAGTTAGATAATGTTGTCACTTGNTTCCACTCATTTTGTGATGATTTTCCTGGTATTTTGTGACTTGTTCATTTGGGCAGTTAGATAATGTTGTCACTTGCCCATCTTACTGTTTAGCTTAATCTGCCGCAAGCTGTCATTGTCTTTTATTTCGCGTCAAATGGGCCTTGGAATTGTGTCATCCTGTCTTTCAGAAAAGAAACAAAATATATTACAGTCAACTTTTTTACATACTTGAACATATGCACATACTAAATATATTAATATTTATATGAAAATTCTTTTGCGTACTGTAGTAATGCATGGATCTAAATGACCTACCAGGTGCTATTTTCCCATCATAGGCAACCATGTTTTGCCTTGTGTAGATGTTGGAGTTCCGTGAGAAAGTTGGTTCTTTCCTGCCACGAATACCCAAGAACGACCCTCCCCAAGGCAGGACAGAGTTTGAAGGCCTGACGGACCTTCTGAAGTACATAAGCGAAGGAGGAGACACTGCCAGTCATTCTCCCGATGACAAGCGGCAGTAGCGTGTGCTCCGAGTGTGCTCGAGCTGGTGTGTCTTGTCGCTGTTTTGACTGCATGTGCCGCCATTTTGGGGTGGCCATCAAGATGATTCCCGTGTACAGTACACAGGTAGCTGACATCCGGCACGATACACTTGATACAGTGCTAAAACTATTTTGTCGGTTGCAGCAAGCATTAGGGGACACCACCTGAAAAATAGTGATTTGATACATATGATGTTAGTAACATTACACCAGCTAAATATTTTACTACTGTAATAGCAGCAAAGAAAATGTAACAACATTGTCCCAGATTGATTGAATATATAGTCCCCTTTTTTCATTTTGGAGTTTGCTATATTCACTAAACATTATTCAGAAATGTTTTCATTTCCTATATCATCTTCATTCTTAAGCAAAATTTAAAGAATTTTCTGTGAAATACCCATGGAAATTAAATTATAAACATGTGACTTTAACAAGGAACTCTTGCTTTTAAGTTAATGGTGATAGTGCTGGGCACTTGAACAAATTGTGCAGCCATGAACATCATTGCTATTATAATTCCTTTCTGTTAACTATTTTCTGACTTTGACACGTGATGCGTACCAACATAATTATTAAATACATCTCCGCCTCGTCGTCACGTCACCTCGAACGAGGTTTGATCCCAGGACGACTTGCTTCCAGAGCCAATCACCCAAGGACACGGCGGCCAAGGCCGTCTGTGTCGTCACGTGTCCGGTAATCACCCTCACGTGCGACAGAAACCAGCTACGCCGTCCAGCACTGCACTTCCAACCTCCCCTGAGAGAATGCTGCCTGCGCCGCCAAGGGAGGAGCTCTAGCCCAATGATATCTAACCAGCTGAAGGGAGCCGAAGAATCCGCAGCCGGCCCTTTATATATGCAAGCGCACAGCTCTAAAAAGCTAGTTGATACTTCGCAGTTGACTCCACCACCTCATGTGCTGGAGCTCTCTACCTAACGACTTCCTCACGAAGGACCACCGCTACTTTCTAGAAGTCTTCCAGACCTTCGCCGACCACCGAAGAAGTCTTAGACCTATGTGTTTAGTTTAGCCCCACGTCTGCTTCACCTGGTTTAACATAGTCTACTTGCAGATTACAGTTCATTGATAGCTAGGAGATAGTACGGGCCACCGTGTCTATTCCTCTGGGGAATAAACACATCATCTTACCTAACCTCGAGTACTTATTCTAGGGTGATTGTGACTTCCTTCCTTGTAGTTGTCAAACCTACTAATGAAAAGCAGGAGACTGCGTCTTGAACCCTATTTACCGCAAACTAGTGTAGGACTGCAGGTTACCGGGCGCACGTACGTCGTAAAACATAACCCATTAGACGGTTACCCATACTGTGGACGAGGTACGCAAAGGCACCTGGTGCGTACGTACGGCAGAGCCCCGACCACTAGGAACACACACCACGAAGCGGTTAGACGTCCATATCAGCTAACCCATCCCATCCACTGCTTTGTACTTTGCAGGTTGGTGTGACGGGACTGATTCTGGTTGGCCTAGTCCCCGAATGGTTATACTCATAGCCAGGGAAGTTGTTGCCTGCTTCTCCTTAGTGTGATAGACCATAGTACCTCCCCTATGTCCTTCACCTATAGAAGTGGTGCAAGATGGAGAGCTAAGAGTGCAGCTACTGCCTTAGAACCTAGTCAGTTGCTCTGCAACCCAGTGCCGTCTGCCCTCAACAGCCCCTCCCCATGGGATCAAGCTCACGCTGCCCGACAACTGGCGAGGCCTCACCTCCCAGTTCCCCGTAGCTCCCTTTTCCAGCCACCCCAGAAGGTCGCCGGAGAGCCACAATCACTCGTAATACACATACGACTGGGACTTCCCGTGCCACTGGGCATCGCCAGCCCTTACTTCAGGCCTGCGAGGACCAGCAGCCCACCGCGGGTGCCAGCCAGCCCAGCCAGGATCTACCCCTGGTACAGCCCACTGCAGGTAAAAGAGTGCCTTTGTCCACACCATGAGTGCATAGAGCCGTTATTACCACACTTGACTTCGTGCTGTTCCATAGGGCCACTCGCCCCAACCTATACCGCAGCAGGGTGACCAATAGGTGGCAAATAATCGACACTTTACCACAGTACGTTAGCCAGAGCCTCTGTCCGGTACTATAGAACCCTTGTCTGACAGTGACATCGTCGCCATTTTAATTGACGTCGCGCATCAACTTTTACAAATATTTTTTATTTTTCTGTGTTGTAGGATATGTACAGCTTTGATGAGCTTGTTACGTCAGCTGTCTGTGATGACATGATTGAAGGATGGGGTTCATGGCAAATTTTTCATTCAAACAACAGTCAAAATAGTTCTAAGGTATTAAACAATAAATATTGGTGTGACTGTTAGTAGAAATGTTGGTTTTACTTCTGTGATGTTATAGTATTGGAATTAAATTGTTGCATGACCAATTTCATGTAATTACGTGACTCTTGTTGATTTTTCTGAAATATGTGAAGTTATACTGTAGATGTAAGATTGTAAGAAAAGGAAGTAAGGTTTCTTCATACAGTGGTATTTAAATTTCAAAATGATCAATTACAGATGTTCCAAGCCTGCACAATTTAATTTTGAAAATAAGACTGTAAAAAAATTTGTTTGTTATATTATGGCATTAAAAAAATTAATGTTCAAAATGACTGAAAAATGAAACTTGCATATACTATCTGAAATCCTGCCAACATGTTGCATCTAAACACAGAATGTTGTGACGCAAACGCGTCTCCCCATCTTGGCGACCATGTGTCTCAACACCACTCACACTAGGTACGCTCCCTCTGCATGCAGACAGCCCCTTCAATGACTCCGCAGCCAGCACGGAGTGTAGGGATGCACCACTGGCCTGCTTCTCTTCACTGCAGTCAAGTGTCTGTCCTGCGTTCATGTCCCCAAGAGGTAACGTTTGGAGGCGTGATGTTTCAGGCCGGCAATCGCCAACTCCCACACCAGCAATAGTACCAGGGAAATGAAGGCCACATCACCGACAACGGTTTCTCTGGACTGAAGACCCCCATTGTGCTCCTGTCTTGTGTGTGAAGGTTCACGTGAAGTGTGAATGATCACAATGCTGCTCATAATTTTTCCCATAAAATGTGTTATGGACTTGTGGTAATTACTTGCTTTACTCAATATAATGTTGGCGGCATTGCCAGGTCGCTAGTATCAGTAATGGCGGTGTCCTAGGCGGTGTTCATATAATGTGAACCTTACCGTGAACGAGTTATAAAGAAATATCTCCTTTAGAAAAACTGTTCGATATGTTCAATTCCTTCATAGTACACAAAAATATGGCAAGTGAAATTTACCTCTGGAGAAAAGCGAGGGATATTATTATTTTATTTTAAGCCATTCTGGCGTGTATATCCACACCCTTTTCCCCATGATGAACTCATCCGGTGACGAAGTCATGACTGTGGCTGCTTTTGAAATGGCTTTCATTTTGCATTTCATCTTTTCAATTTCTTAAAATTAAAATGTCATTTATTCATAATTTCACAATAAACTGCAAAAGAGAGCCTTTCAAGATGTTTTAGGTATTCCATTGTAATTGGTCACTACCAACTTACATTACGTTATTATGCTAATATTGCAACTACTGCTAAATTTATTTATTTTTTCCTTGTTAGGAACAGTTCTAAGTGGACCCTGGTTCCCTAAATAACATGAAGCGAGCTAGNCAGTTCTAAGTGGACCCTGGTTCCCTAAATAACATGAAGCGAGCTAGGCTAGTGTTGAAAGATTTTAGTAAATGGGAATTGTCTGCAGTTTCCATGTTATATATGTAAAATGCATTCGATTCCGTTTGTTTGGTGGACATGCCAGCTGGACAGCCAATTTTCAGAGATATTTTTGCCCATATTAACTTCTGAAGCAGTATGAAAAGCAACTCGCCTCATATCTGTAAAACTGTCTCTTGGTAACCACGGTATCAGAGTTTGCTGGAACAGGATATTTTATGTCAACTATAAACATGCTTTACACACTAAAATATCTTTCCTATTTTAAATATTAAAAAAATACATACTGAGGTGGTGCCATGCCTTTGGACGCACGTTCAAGAGCACACAGGATCAGATCCTTGTTTGGCCGTCCTGACGTTGGTTTCCCGACATCGCTCCAGACAAATGCTGGCCGATTCCTTGCCCTTTCCTACTTCCCTGGGCAACTTGCTCCATCTCTAATGACCTCACTGTCTACGAGAAGTTAAGCCCTACGTACCTAACTTAGTTAATTAAAAAAAGTTTAATAACATAGTTTAGTAACACATTTGTATTCGCTAGTGCCTTCATTCACACACTGATCCATTGTACACACAAAATGGGCGTGTGTAACTTTGCGACCGTTACGCAAGACCACTGTATTACATCATGTTGAACATTGCAGTATAAGGCAAAGTATTTGAAAAATATTTTGTGCAAGGTTTTTATCAGTAGGAGTTAAAAGACAGGGGAGGTGAAGAAATGTTCAGACATTAAGAAAGGATAAAATCACCACCAATGAACAGTAATGTTTTCTTTACATGTGACATGGGTGTACGTGCAAATGGAAGGTATATCTGTCTGAGAACATTCAGAACAAAGGCAGAGGTTGCTATAATTCTCGTGTCCCAAACCATTTTTTTTTCTTTAAGGTAAGCTCCATGATATTTATTCTCAAGGAGTTTGATATCAGGATTGAACAGAAGAGCATTGTAAATGTTACAGAAGACCTGAGTTTATTTAGAAGAGTCAACATCTAGTGCCTGGATAAATGAGCCCTAATTATCATCTTAATTCCATACTGGTTTTGTTTTTTCACATTTTCTAATATTTTTTTGGGGAAATATAACTTGGACTGAAATACAAGATTTAAATTGTCTTACTGTTAAAGAACTTTTGTGTTCTGAACGTAGTACTGTATATCAAGGAGGTGACCATGAAGACAAACAAACTTCCTGTCACGCCAAACAGCTTTACACATGTAACTCGCGGTCAGCCCCCTTGTTTGTTGTCATTGTGCAAGGTTCCCTACGAAACTAAATGTCACAAGATAAACTTTACGGGTCAACCAAAGGCCATGTTTCCATTCCAATCATAAATCAGATTATTCTTGCGGCAGCCCTTGTTTGAGCAGCGTGTTGTTGTAGAGGAGACTGGACTTTCACTTGTGGCAGCGTTAAAGATACCTTCTTTGACAATAACATTTTTATGATCATAATTAACTTGAAGGAAACTGCTACTCTTTCCTCAAGTTCACGGCCATCATATAAATACAAGTGGGTGAGTTAAGCATAACACTTTTAATGCGTTGCGACATGGAAGTACTTTCAATAATTATTGCTTCCAACATTGCTGTAGATAATACAGTCAGATGTTTACGATGAAGTAAATGCAATTAAGGGCAAAGAATATTTTTTGCACTCTGATTGTAATATTATTTGTTTGACTGTATGTAACCAGCTAAATTTATCTTAAATAATTTCGTATTTAAACTTTGTAAAGAGCTGTACGTTGTGTATGGCATGTGTGTGTGTGTGTCATCGTGTGATTCTGCTTCTAGCATACAGCTGTGTCCCTGTGTGTGTCCACCGTTCCTTGTTCCCCGAGCTCCTCTCTTCTCCTCTCTCCTGCACTCCTACTTCTGCTGCCGCCTCCGACGTCTTCCCCGAGGACTGTCCACTTCGTACTTCATCTCCAACATCCTACAGCCAGCAGTTCCCTTCACTCCCCTGCACAAGGCCGGCCATACCACCTCATCTTGGCTTTAAGGACTGATGTAGCAGTAACGTGTACGACGTCCACAACAAAGTCACTGTTTCAATTGGTTTCCAGTTGGTCAGTTTATAAATGTTGTATCAGATCGATGGCAGCAGTGATGTAGTATATGGTGTAAGGATTCAAAAAAGGCATGAAGCTGGCCTTGAACAGCACATTCAAAACTGTTCAGAAACCAACATAATGCAGTAAAAAGTACAGTTTTTTTCTGTAACTAGAAATATTACAGTACTGGTTTATCTTCCTGCGACTTAAGTCTTGATTTGCAAGCATTGTGCAAGCGTCTGCTTCAGTTTGCATACATCTTTTCAAGCACGCGTTATGCACCCGGTAGACGTCTTGTATTTGTTTGCTGTGGTTTCCCAGAAGCGTTTGTGTGGTGTGGAGCCGAGAGACTTGGCCCCGCCCCCTGACACGCCTCGTCGCCAGCCATGACCATCCTTTGTGTTGGCGTGGCCTGCCTGGACATCATCAACTTATGCGACTCGTATCCCGTTGAGGACTCCAAGACCAGGTACGGCAGCAGGAGTCCTTGCTTTCTCGAGGCATCTGGTTTCCAACAAATGAGCTTCACGCAAACTATATTTCAATGTTCTATGTGCACACCTGCAGTTTCACTCTTGCTGTTGGCCACTTAACTTCGTCGGAAGACAGTGTGGTGTATGATTGGCCCAATTGAAATTACATTATTCAGGTACTAAATGTCTTCTGTGATTTGCGGGCGCGCATGTAAGATGTACAGCAGTTAACAGTAAACCACCCAGTAGCGAAAGTGGATCTGAATTAGTGTTTTCAAATACAACTAGACAGGAACACTATTTCCGTGGAAATTGGGTGTCCCACTGGCTTTCCTGAACTGGCTAACTACCATGTAACCTTCCGGCCTTGTTACCTGGCCGATGTTTACGTTGCCTCTGCTTGCTCAACGGTGGAACACGAGACTCAGTACCATTGACGCCGATTCATTAAGAAATAAAGTTCAAGTTCCAAGTTAGTTTGTTCTATACTTTATTTAACATTTAGCAACACAGTTCACAAACGAAG
>NQII01007983.1:0-80792 GCA_002778355.1 Clitarchus hookeri | reverse complement strand
GCGGCGTGAAGACACTCCCTTGTATCGACGAACTGGCTAGGGCTACACATACGTCCGTGCGCCTCGGAATCTCAAGGCAGACTAGGTGACTACTAATGAAGTATGAATATGTTTTAACACAAACATTAAAAAACTGGACAAAGTGTGCAAATAAATACACTGAAGAGCCGAAAAAATTGGTGTAGGCATGCGCATGCAAATAACAGAGGTATGGAACCAATCAGAGTAACGCGATGCGGTTGGCAGCTAGATCGGTTACTGCTGCTACAATGGCAGGTTATTAACATTTAAGTGAGTTTGAATGTGGTGTTATAGTCGGCGCACCAGAGATGGGAAATAGCATCTCCGAGGTAGCGATAACATTTGGATGTTCGCGTATGACCATTTCACGTGTGTACCGTGAATCTCGGGAATCCGGTAAAACATCACATCTTCGACATCGCTGCGGCCAGAAAAAGATCGTGAAATAACGGGACAAACGATGACTGATGAGAATCATTAAACGTGACAGACATGAAACCCTTTCCAAATTGGCGCAGATTGGATTTGTGGACTGCCCTGCAGGATTCATGGTGTGAATTGCCTCCTGCATACCTTCAGACATTAGTCAAGTCCATGCCACGTCGTCTTGCGGCACTTCTGCGTGCTCGGGGGAACCTACACGATATTAGGCAGGTGTAGCAGTTTTTTTGGCTCTTCAGTGTATTTCAAGTTTTACAGCTTCACTTTTTAGTTTCCTGTTGAAGTTGTTATATTAACATGTTTATGCCATTATTAAGCATCAAATATTCCTCTAACAAAAACAATATTACTATCTTAACTGTCACAATAAATGAATACAAACCCTCGAGCTCTATTTTTGTTCAAAGTGGTTGTTGTCATAGCTCAAAACCTTGCTGTAGTATTGTTCAAGGATCGGCCTCTCTACCGCTTCCTGTTTATCGTTGCTTCACAGTTACACATGTCATGCCCGAAGAGCTACAGTCCAATCGTACCTCTACAAAATTATACAAAGAACAAGATTTGAATTCTTTCTTGCCACCGAATGTATTCGCGAAATAAACCTATTCATGGCTATTATGTTCCATAATTTTTTTAAATTGCTAATTGCTTTGAGTTACAAAATAGCGTAGATGGACCACAGTAACTCAGCACGCATGTTAAGGCAAATAAATTTGTGTGAATTTATGGTTTCATGTGTCAAAAAGAAGAAATGTTTTGACTAATGCAGCTCTGTAGCTTTCTAAAAACTTGTTACATTACCCCAACCAACGAGGTCTAGTCTCCTTTTCAGTAGACAGTGATATGAACCAGCCATAACGTAGAGCAGTAAGATGGTTTGCGAATCAGTTACTCAGAGGAAAATAATTGGACATTGAGCCTCGCACCGTGCAGAAATGGCCCGAATAAAACGTTCCTGTGCGTTAAGTATACCAAGTCTGAATGAGATAACATATAAAGACCAACGGAAAGCACAGGTTGCTTCCGGAACAAATACCAAAGTCAGAAGAAACGAGGGCAAAGCATCTTCTCAGTGCATGTTATAAGGCACTTTAAATACAAATACAATTGCTCGGTTTCAGATAAGCGACAGACTTACTGGTGTAACGCTTATCTCACGCTTTGTGATCAGTGAAAAAAGTGACTTAGTTAGGTATAATTCACTGTAAATCGACCTAATTGCTGTAAAAGTGTGAAAATGCTTCTCGGGAGGAATTTGCAGGATTTCGCCATCTTCAGTGGCTTCAATTTTACTCATTCAGTTAAATTCATTAACTCACTCGTTACTGCACAAAGGAATATATGCCAGCTCAGCTGCTTCTATGCCATACTTCATAAGAATGCGAATATCAAGGAAGATACCGACTTCTCATTGGCTGCTTGCTACTTGATTGAGAGAACCCTGTTGAGTCTACATTTAGTTGTATATTTCGTGCCGGTTTTTAGTCCTCTGGGAAGCATAAAACCATCCCCGTTCAACTTAAATGAGGTAAACAAAACGTGTATTTTTTAATTAATCATGCTCCTAAATAAATTCACGCATTTCGCAGCCTCTAGTAAATTATATTTGACAGCGTGGTTTCACAGCACAGGACTTCGGTCCTGAAAGTACCTATAAATACAGAGCACTAGCAACAACTGAGAAGAGCATAACTATGCATTACACAAGAAGCAGCCAAAATCATTAACAAAAAAAACTTTACGTCACTATGGCATCTGATTCCTCTCCACCTAAAATACTGGCATATATTTTTCCTAATTTTCACAGTTCTAAAGGTAAACGAATACAAACGCGCTTTATGTGAATACGTAAATTTATCACTGAAATATATTAAGAAAATATCTTGAAGTGAATNAACGAATACAAACGCGCTTTATGTGAATACGTAAATTTATCACTGAAATATATTAAGAAAATATCTTGAAGTGAATATCAGTCATCAATAATTTCCTCACGATGAACTATGCACTTTCGTAATGAATGTTCTTTTTTTGCGTTATGTCATAGTTTATAATTCCAAAAAATACAGTACAAAAATAAAAAAAATTGTATTGCCAAGATTTGAATGACACATATTCCTGTGTGGATCAAATAACAAAGTAAAAATACTAAACCCATAATTTTTTTTGGAAATTGCCAGCTTCGTGAGAGATGGAACACGTAACAAAATATCAGAACAATTTTTTCCTCCTAATTCATTTACAATGGTATGGAAATACAACTTACAAAATATACCTGTCTTATCCTATTTATAACGTTTAATGTGTTTTCCAATCATCGTAATTGTTATGGCAATATAAATTCCTTTTGAAGTGCTAAACACTGCCCTTACTACCAACAGTAACGTAATCATCACTCACATATTACAAATACACGGTCCAAATATCCATTTTCATACAGGTAGTTCAAGGTGAACTGAGCTTTTTTGAAAGACCTGCTTAAGATCTACTTCTATACACATTGTGTGTTCTTCCACCATATGTAGAAATTACATTGTCATGGGCCTTATCACTTTATTCGTGCGTCGGTCAAGTGAAACTGGAATTATTAGGAAAGTAAATATTGTACAAATTTACTAATTGTTGCACTTAAATGCACTAAAAATTGAACAGAATTTTTTTTTTTCAGTACTTACAATGCTTGCTTATTTAATTCAACAGTTATCATGTGTTACTTCTTTCCTTTCATCGTTACCTCCTTTACTGGGCACAATACAGTCAGTGTGCCTGTTGACGTACGTACTCGTATACGCAGGTAGCGGAAGTGACATTTTTCAGAGGTTGATTTCTAAAGTGCTACCAAGGTAGGCCGGTTTCAATCCCAGGCAGTGCCACTCCCGTATCTTCGAAAGTAGGAATCATGCATGGCGATGCCGCTCGTTGGCGGGTATTCTCGGGGTCTCCCGTTTTCCCCCGTCCTTGCATTCCGGCGCTGCTCCATTCTCACCTCACTGCAACCTCGTCGGCTCTCAAGACCTCGTTGTTAAAAGACGCCGCGAAATATCTCAACTCAATTTTAAACTCAACAAAACATAATTAGGAAACAGCCAAACACTATCTACATGGCGCTATGCTATTTTTCAAAGGTTTGATTTAAAAAGTGCGAAAAAACCGCGAATAGACTATAGTCAATGGCTTCTGCACCAGACAAGAGTGACGTCAGTATCGTAAGCGGAAACCCTCTTACCACTTCTTAAGACGTCAACGATTCCTGGCCACGGGAGGGGTGAACCCCCTCCCCTCCCGTGGCGAGGAATCATTGACGTGTTAAGGAGGGGTAACAGGGTTTACTAACCTCTTGGCCAGCCTGTGCGCAAGTGCGAAGAGCGCGGAGGCGAAGCGGCCGAACGTAACAATATTTTACTGTTACCATAATTTTTACCATCGTGTATCTAAAACCAAAAGAATACCTCTTTTGTTAATATTACACTTCACAATAAAACCTTAAGTAACGTGTCGTAATTTTATAATTTCCCTGCAAAATTACCAAATATGTCGTCCTATCTTAGCTTTAGAATACATCCAGTTATAGGTATGGATTAAATTTTTAACATGTGTTTTTTTTCTGTAGTTGTGAAATAACTGTGAGACCAAAAGCGGATCCAAGGTTGAGAAGGTATGATAAGAAGGATACCACTGCCCTCTCTTTTTCCGATTCTGCACCTTACATGTTCCTATAGCCACACACATTTTAGTTGTGTATTTTTTCAAGAATCATTTACTTTAATAAAATTCTCAATAAATAAAATCATTTGTTGATTGTTCATTTTCTTCGTATTTTCAATTTCATGACTGATGTACTGGTAGGTTATGAAATTGTTATATATATAATGTCAGGTAATTCGCGGATACGGACTGCACCACACGAATGTGTAATCAAAACTAAGTAGAAATATTATTCGGAAAAAAGTACAAGGCCCTTAGTTTACGAGAAAACGACATTAAGGTATATAATATGAATTTCATTGACGTTAAGCATAGCATACACCATCAGCAAACAAAACTTCAAAACGTCATAAGAGGTGTTCAAACTTTGCTCTGCCTATATCAATGCACGTTTGCGCACGTTGGATGCATGCAGCATGCCCGGAGCTTGGCCGCCGGATGCACACATGGCCATTGCCGTGCCCTAGTACTAACTGCATGTGAACTCCGTGGCCTCTTTGTTATAGTGAGCTCAGCTCGTTCCCTTACCTAATGCCTTACGACCGACACATTGGTTGCAGCATTGCCACATTGTCTTTCCTTTATCTAACTGGAATACCACATGTTTGCTAAAATGGTTTTTGGACATCTCATGTTGTTTTTCTCGTAAACGAAGGAGAGCCTTATGCACTTTTACCAAAAAGTATTTTTTACTTAGTTTTCATCACATATTCGTATGGTGCAGTCCTTATCCGCGAATTACCTCATATTATGGGTATGTTTATATATACATATACACACGAGTATTATATATTATTTATGTAGCCTACGTAATAAATCCATGCGAATATAAGAAGCCAGTGAATCTACAAAACTTACTGCAAATACATAATTTTTTATTTTTTTTACATTTGCCTTATTTATACGGTTAATATAATTGCGTGCTCTCCGACTCAGGCCTTCCCTGTCGCCAGCTTACGTATCCGGCCCTGCGTGAATCGCCGCAGCTACTATTTCCTTTTTTGCCGCACGAGTTAGCCGGCGGACGTTAACCCGGTATATCCGCACGCTGCTTGCTGATGACAACGGCATTACGCAAACACGAGGACTGGATGGGCCGCATTCATCTTCTTAATGTATTCCCGGGCGACGCGACGCGCTGTGAAGGCGGAGTTAAGGTTTTTCTGCTCCACCGCCCGCCGAGTTCGGTATTTATCAACGCCGGGTGCCGTCTTATCCATTCTCCGACATTAACTCTGGACGGATCTCCAGATGAAGAAACTGTTGTGGATTTGAACTGCAGAGAAGTACAGTCTCACCAACATCAAATTAAAAATAACAATGCTATTTACTAAAAATATGCTGTTTTCCAATTTCTTAATCATTTCGGGTAGCTCCCAGATTTTAGCACGTGGAAATCGGGCAGGACGATGCCACTGGTCGGAGGGTTTTCTCGAAGATCTCCCCATTTCCCCCACCCTTACATTCCGGTGCTGCTCCATATTCACCACGCTTCGCCCTCGTCGGCCCTCAACACACCGATTTTAAGAGCCGTCCAAACATCTCCACTCGCCCCTTACTTAAATGTTTTTATAATTTCTCCCGCCTTGATAAATCGTGAAAGAATTGACGTGTCGTATAGAAGCGGGCGGGAACTCCTCTTCACTGATTTAACCAACACCTCTATAATTTCCTTTTCTTGTGAGCTCTCAAAATGAGTTACTTCAGTCCACTGCTTCCCTGCAATGGGCAGTCAGCCTGTCTGTCAGCCATGCCGGAGAATTATTCTCTGGCGAGGAACGTGGACGAAGCCGGGCCGTGACGAGCCATCTCGGGACAAGTGGAGCCGTGCCGTGCCGATACAGTGTAGCTTTCCTTGCATGTGTTTGCTGTCGTCTATTCACGGTATCTTCAACCTTGGCATCACACTTGTGAAAAATCACCTCATTTATTATGTGTTTGGTTGTTTCCTGAATGTGCCATTTATCACAAGCTTTTTATACTTCTGTAACATAAATGGGTCTAATTTGTATTGAGATTACACTTAAAATTATATGTTATCCATAAATAATGATACGTCATTTGTATTTAATATAAATAAAAACAGACGACTTAATAGTTCTCACGCAATACGTTATTAAACTGAGTGCGCACGAATGCGGTGCGTTGTCCATTTGGTAAAATTTTCCAGACTTAGTTAAGTTTTGTTCAGGTTACTTATACTACAGGTTGTCAATATCAATGTTAAAAGTTTGGTAAAGATAAATTGTCCACCACTAAGTAAGCTCTATTGTCGCATATGCACCAGACTTTCTCTGTTTTCAAAAGCTACCTTTTGGAACAGTGTGCACCTACTGGCGAAAGTTTTTCCTATGCCAAACTCTTCCGTAAGAAATCAAGTTTTGTTCCGAACCTGTAGTAGAAATAACCATAGCTTTGTTTGCATGAGGCGGAGGAATATCCTGAAAGTAGAACTTTGTCAGGGCTTCAGGAAAGTTGGAAGTAACCGTGAATGGAGTATATATTGCGTGCTTTGATTTCTGCTCCAGGCGGTGCCGCAGCACAGAGTACGTACGAATACAGATATTAAATGGTGACGTGTACTGCGAGCTCCAGCCATACGTGCCAGAAAACTGGNCACCTCTATAATTTCCTTTTCTTGTGAGCTCTCAAAATGAGTTACTTCAGTCCACTGCTTCCCTGCAATGGGCAGTTAGCCTGTCTGTCAGCCATACCGGAGAATTATTCTCTGGCGAGGAACGTGGACGAAGCCGGGCCGTGTCGAGCCATCTCGGGACAAGTGGAGCCGTGCCGTGCCGATACAGTGTAGCTTTCCTTGCATGTGTTTGCTGTCGTCTATTCACGGCATCTTCAACCTTGGAATCACACTTGTGAAAAATCTCCTCATGTATAATGTGTTTGGTAGTTTCCTGAATGTGCCATTTATCACAAGCTTTTTATACTTCTGTTAACATAAATGGGTCTAATTTGTATTGAGATGAGACTTAAAATTATATGTTATCCATAAATAATGATACTTCATTTGTATTTAATATAAATAAAAACAGAGGACTTAATAGTTCTCACGCAATACGTTATAAAACTGAGTGCGCACGAATGCGGTGCGTTGTCCATTTGGTAAAATTTTCCAGACTTAGTTAAGTTTTGTTCAGGTTACTTATACTACAGGTTGTCAATATCAATGATAAAAGTTTGGCAAATATAAATTGTCCACCACTAAGTAAGCTCTATTGTCGCATATGCACCAGAATTTCTCTGTTTTCAAAAGCTACCTTTTGGAACAGTGTGCGCCTACTGGCGAAAGTTTTTCCTATACCAAACTCTTCCGTAAGAAATCAAGTTTTGTTTCGAACCTGTAGTAGAAATAACAATATCTTTGTTTGCATGAGGCGGAGGAATATCCTGAAAGTAGAACTTTGTCAGTGCTTCAGGAAAGTTGGAAGTAACCGTGAATGGACTACATATTGCGTGCTCTCTTTTCTGCTCTAGGCGGTGCTGCAGCACAGAGTACGTACGAATACAGATATTAAATGGTGACGTGTATTGCGAGCTCTAGCCATACGTGTCAGAAAACTGGCTTCACCGGCCAGCAATATGGCGGAACGTAGTTCACCAATTATCTCCAGGATACTAACTTGTCAGACGGCAGTCTGACCAATACGGAATATCCCATTACGTGCAACAACCAATCAGACCTAAGTTCCCTTTCCCCTTTCCACAGTTTCACGCTTCCAATCAACGGCCGAGTTCACTTATATCAGTGGAACCTCCGCGCCATTTACTTCGGTATACTTGCTTGTTCTATGGCTGTGTTTTGCTGAACCACGCCGACCTACTGGGTTTCTCTTTTTTTGCCCACACTCCGGGGTTGGCCTGGAGTGNGGGGGGGGGGGGTAGTTTCCGTCTGGCCTCATATCGTTGACGGAGTCGTGGGATATCTGGTTCCACCCCTCTCCCAAGTTGAGTCAGACGCCTGTCACTTGCATGGCTCTCGTTGACGAACAATCATTTTGTTCTCTGAGAACTTGAAGAAAATTTGTAGTCACTAAAAATAGTGAAATAAATAAAAATATCGTTCCCATTTTCTAAGCAAATTAAAACTAGAGAACCAGTAATGTTGCGAATGCAATCGGCAACAAGCAAGTCTCCAAAATCCATTCGTAATGACAATGCGTAGGCTCTTAGACCTTCATCGTGTGTGCGGTCGTTGATTAAGTTAATTGAAAACCAGCTTTTCTGACAACTGTTGGAAATTTCTGTAGATTAACGGAACCTTTTTACAGAGATGTAGAGTTAATTTACGGAAAGGTACTTCGTAATGACGAAAAACGGAAATGAGCTCCTTAAATATAAAATACTGAAGCTCTTCGTATTTTTATGGCTTCTATTTTGAGACACGAACAATGCTAATGATACCTGAAGCGTATAAAATCCCATCTTCAAAATACTGCTTCGTGTGAAATAGTAGTAGGTGAGTGGCGAACCACACATGGAGTGCCAATTCGTAGATACTTCNATCCCATCTTCAAAATACTGCTTCGTGTGAAATAGTAGTAGGTGAGTGGCGAACCACACATGGAGTGCCAATTCGTAGATACTTCTTCAAATTCCGCTACAGGGCAAAAACCTTCTGTATATACAGTGAAACATGCACATAACGAAAATAAAACAATATATTCGTAACCTCACTTTATAAACCGCAAATATAGTGAACTCTTTAACACGACTTGAAACTAAGGCAAGCGCGTTCGTCACTTTCATGTAAAATCCATATTTACAAAACACTCCGTGTAAATGTCTGGTAGGTGAGTCTTTCTGGTTATTGAGAGTTAATTTTTAAATGTATTTTCAAATCCCTTTACAGAACTAAATATAATTTTTTTTTTTTTTGTTTTTTTGTTAAACACAGTTAAATACATTAAGAAAATAAAACTCTTTTCCTTACCCATTTTTGTAAACCTGAAATAAACAAAAACCAAATAGCACACACTCTAACACGACTATAAACTAATAGGTACATGCATCAATACATATAAACAACAACTTTACATCATTTTTGTAAAAGCGTGGTAGGTGAGTGTATAATGAGCTTGGCTGTCAAATTTTTTTTCAGATTTCAAATCCCGCCACCGGACAAAATGTTTTTATTACATTCATTGTCTTTTTTATACACAGTGAATTACCTACATAACAAACGTAAAACTTTTTTTTACCTATTTTAATAAAGAGCAGATCAAAAAACTTACTTGCAAGTTTGTGGACACATTACGTGAATTACGTAGTTTTATGTGAAATTTACGGAGAGAAAGTTAATGAAAAAACAAAGAGACCGTAATTTAAGGCAGATGTCTGGATAATTTGTAACCAGTATTTTCCGTAATTTTAAGGACGACTTTCCTAACAGTGTTTATGACATCACAATACTACAGCACATGCGTCTTAATTATACTTAACTGATCCACACATTATGGGTGCACAGACTGTGAAATGACACAAGGCACATAGATAGGGTTCAAACCCTCCCCTACCTTGGAAAGGCAGTAAAGTACCCATTAATAATATACACACAAGGTACAAAACATGAGTAACAAAAACACTGTTGGCAACCTGTTATTGTGAATTAATCAGAAAACTGTAAGGTCTTTCTGACTTAACCCTTAATAGGTTGTGCTGTATTATATTTTGTGGCATGTGGTCGCACATGGTCATTCTGACCCGGAAATAAAAAAAATATCCTGAAATAAATATTTGTATTTTACTTTAACCTGTTACTACAAATTGGATTGGTTAAGCATTAATGAGAATTTAGCACCTGTGTACACTAGCAAGTACCATGGTTTACCCTTAAAAGTAACTTAGAGAACCAAGTTTTTAGTCTGGCTATCAGAAATGTCAGCTGATGTAACAGGCATAACTCTTATCGGGGCTCGTATTTGTGGCTCTGGCAATCCCATTCTAGTTTAACTACTCGTCATTTTCACTACTACTGCTTTTCTTACAGTCCTTTGCCAAATACTGCTTGCTGTCACAAGCGGAACATGCACCTTGCTTCTTACTACACTGACTCTGCTTATTACCGATTTTATGACAAAAGTAACCAGTGACTGGTTTTCTATCAATATGAAAGACAGATTTACGTGGTTGTGGTTTTTCATCGAGTGCACAATGGTCAGATTCAATGATACTAAACACCTATCTCACTTCTGACACCAAATTTGTAAGTCCACCGCCAGGCTGACAGGGCTTACGGGGTTCTTTGGATAGGGAGACTGGGAAGGGTGGTCATACGACGGTCACTCTGGTATTTTTTTTTTGCCAATTTTGCAACTGGACACATAGAAGAGGCAGAGTATTTTGATTGGCGACACGTGACAACAAAGTTTGGATTTGTTAGCGTGTATTTAATACGAGAAATAAATTCAGCTAGAAATATAGTCTGAGCCCTGAATATAATGTACATTTAAAGAATCGACCACACTCCAGTATACCGTCCGGCGTTTGACAGTTTTTGCAGTGAAATATAAGGCGTATTTTACTTTATCAAATTACTCTAATTGGACGAGTAATGAAAGTCTAATATGTGTATAAAATTTCGTTCAAATATTAATAAGGGTGGTTCACTTAGAAACTGTATTATAAGAAAAAATCACGGAAAAATAATATAATACTTCAGATCAGTTTCGTATGCCTGAAATTCTTCTATAGACGCTCTAACGCCAGCAGTGAATATCAACATAAACCTTCAAGTACAGTATTTTAGACAGCACTCAACATGCGAAGGAGTTATTTCTGAAATTCGTTTTGGGGATGTGAACCCTTCACCGACATGCCAACTTCAAAGGACTCAGCCAATCGGTTGGATGTTTGCTGGCTATAGATTCATCACTTTCATGAAGACTGTTGCATTTGTGCGAACTTCTTTATAGTTAAATCGCGGCGTTTCATAATTATTGTGAAAAAGCCTTTACGAAAAGTAAGTTTACAGAATTTCGAATAACGACTGAAACGATCCAGTGTAATTCACTTCGTTCAGTTCGATACGAAACACACAAACTCTGACAAATGAAGTATCGATTTGCGAAATGATTTGCTTGATTTTTTTTTCAGCTTGACAAGTGGTTTTCATTTGAGACAACGTTAGATCCCAGCTTTGTTGAGTGAAGAGTCACACAAATTACATAATAAAACAAATTTTTCTTCGGAAAATAATATGACAAAAATTTATTTTTTATTCTTCCCGACTGATCCGAATGCCGTTTGAATTCACGAAATATTTTCCGGACAAAATTAATTAAGATAAAATGAAATTCTTTCCATAACTAAAATGAACGAAGCAAAATCCCAAACCGCATCCAAACTGGTAATTCATAATTAAAACGTGCACTGCAATTTCATATCAGCACGTGTGTTTATGTTTGAAGTATTGCGGGGATACATTATAATTGCATACTTTAAGCGAACGAACCGTGAAAGGTGAATTCATCATTATCAACTGACGAAATCACTATTCTAATTATTGTGAATACATTTCATACGCATTCAATTATGGGTGGACGCTGGTAAAGCGACAAAAATCGTGGCTAGGACAGTACGAAAAAAAAATACTATTGGTGCTATTACTTAGTTCGTACGTCACATACAACACAGTTGCATATCATGACATATCTTATACTTGCTAAAACTGGTGCTTTTGAGGGACATTACGTCGAATTCTGTGAGCGCTACATGTTCTGGCGGCTCGCCGCTCTAGATCTCTGTGCTTGGACAGCCGGCACGGCCTAGTTGGCGGCAGCTGATACTAGTGACGGCCCGGCTGTGCACAAACTGTTACAAAAATATTCGGCGCTTCGGCAAACACACAAATGACGATACGAAGACTAATGTTTTTAGCACGGCATCAGGCTGCTGCAGGCTACTCTTGCAGTTACCTCTCCCCTTGCTCAGACACACACCGCTACATGTAAATTCACCTGCCAGCAGTTGTGGCGCAAACAGTAAGTACTAAAGGGATGGTACAGGGGAAAATAGGGGCGCTTCACGCTACACAGTGACTTATAAATCTCGACTTGTACAATTTTTAAATAAAAGTTCAAAGATGTACTTACAGTCTTAAAAATTTTGTTTTGTTAGCGTCACTCTCTCGCCGGTTTTAATAAAGGCATTTCCACTCCTTGAATTCTAGAAATATGTGATTTCGTATATATATGTGTACATGTATAGGTTGTTGCGTATTTATTTTATGCAAACACAGATATACACAAACAAACTAAGTAGATACATTAGTACATATATACGTCCATAAGTACGAATATATATATATATGATTTTGGCTACACGTACATACATACGTATATACATGCAATCATATACTTACGTCCATGCAAACTTGCAAACATACATATTCACTTATATACATTCTCATAGAATNTATACATGCAATCATATACTTACGTCCATGCAAACTTGCAAACATACATATTCACTTATATACATTCTCATAGAATAAGATAATGTTTGGATTACGACACGAACTAGCAGCACATCCGCTGACGAGAGGGGGATTGGGCAAAATTACTACCAATACACGAGCATAAACACCGACTAATCTAATTGAATAATAAATTCGCCTAATATCCACTCACCTAGAGCACTCGAAATTTTTTCATTTTATCTTCGGAAGTGCCCGTACTGAAGAAGCTGCTTGCTATTTCTACCAAAAAGGTTGTGTAATAATTTTGTCATTTTCTGCATAAAAACTCGAATCGCTGCTGAAATAATCCTTCACCAATTTTTCCAAAAGGTTGCAGAATGCAAGAGAGTATTCGTAAGGGTCTTGAACTATTCTTTACATAGTCGCTTCTTGCAATATTTCTTTTGCGTGACACATTTATTCATGCCACCAAAGCCATAACTTTTCTTCCAAAGGCCTTCCAAAGGGTCAGTGTCAGCATGATTCGGTTTGAAGACAGAGCGGTTTGTGAATGAATTCTCCAGATCCTGGTATACAGAGTACAAAGAATTTCACAATGTTGGATTCAGTGCGACTTCATTAACCAAAGAGTTGTTCCTTCGCAACCACAGTTTCAAGTTTTGTTCAAATTAATGTAGGCGTATTTTAATGGGTAAATTAATACATGGTGCATTACCCAACACCACTACAGTGCTGGCTGGAGAGTTCTGGATGTGTTTCTCTCTAGCCACTTTACCACCAGCATGTACCATAATAAGACGTTGCCCTTTTAACATTGGCCGAAGAAACTATTTAATATTTCATTAGCCTATGTTTTTTATTGCATGCGCGAAGATAGAATACATGTTCCTGGTTTCGTTTCTGAAACGTCTCATACTCCTTAAATAGTTCATTATTTGTGCTCGATCTCATGCTAAATTTAAGCAAAATGTACGCCAGTGAAATAATATTATTTCAGGATTATACGTAGGACACTGTCGCTGTTTTGAAATAATCTCTCCAGCTTCAACTTATCTTTTAGCATTGACTTTGCCGACGAACACATGTTCGAAATACAGAAATTATGAATTGTTCCACATCAAATCCTTCCAATACGTATTTAAGATTTGTTACTTTTCTTGTTAGGTGTTTTCAATTATCCTTCACCAATCGACTGCGAATTATTTCTTTTTTTATTCAACAATAGCATAGGAAATACGAAATACTTGGGCTGTGCGTTGTTCTGTTTGATCAAGAGGGATAGAAAGAGACCATTAGATTCTGAGATTAATTTTCCATAATATTTCGTACATTAATTAAACAATACCTCTCGTGTCATCAACGAATATTTTCCTACTCAATTTTGGCATAGAACGCGGGATTTCAATGTTCGGCTCGCAAATACACTAACGTTTGTGAAAAATGCGACACCAAGAAGGATACATGTAATGGAAATGAACTTTATACCACATATTAGGTACATTACAATACACAATTGATTAGGATTACAGACCTGTACATGGTATCTGTCCTTGAGAATTCAGTATGTTGTGAAGTGCCCACGTGCTGCAATCAGAGCCGTTAAACGGCGTGGCATCGAATCAAAGAGGACCTGGATATGTTCCTGGGGAATTTCCCTTCACGCGGTTTGTATTATGCAAGTCCACATAGTATCAACAGCGGTTGCTGGAGGACAGTGACGAACAAGTCACCGACCAACAGTATCTCAGACATGTTAGATGGGTGACATGTCGGGCGAATGTGCAGGTCAGGGAAGCAGTGGCACCCATTGTTCATTGAAAAAAGCTTACACATTCCTAGATACATGTGGCTAGGCATTGTCCTGCTCAAATATGGTATTTAGAGTTACCTGAAGGTGGGGCAGTATCTCGGGCTCTAAAACCTCCCTGATCAAGCGGTTACTGTTCAGAATGCTTTCAATACATAGAATCGAGACCGCATGTTGTATCCGATGGTGTCCCAAACTATCACACTTGGCGTTTGTCCGCTATGCCGCTCCACAATGCAGGCTGCCAGATTGCGGCCACCACGGTAGCGTCTAACACGTATGCGGCCATCACTGTAGGACAGGTTGAAGCGGGACTCGTCCAAAAACACTACATTTTGCCACTCAGCAAGCCAGCGACGGCGTTCACGTGCCTATTGCAGTTTGAGGCGTTTGTGGTCGTAGACAGGTCCACACCCGTTGCAGTGCTTCAGTGTCGAGCCAACTCTGTGGACGAACCTGTAGGGCCCGTTACGGGCATGTGGAAAGATGATGGTCATCACGTGCTGTGGTCACATACACTGCGTGGTCCAGTACCTGCTCGTCGCTGCGTACGACCCTCTTATATCCACTGGTTCCATACACGCATCACTGTCGTAGCAGCATTCCTTGTACGAGCCGAAATGTCACGGTATGACAAACCCGTTTCCCGGAGACCGATCATCCTGCCCCTTTTGAAAGCACTGACATGCTGATATGGTGCCTTTTGGCGTCGACGAGGCAAACTGGAACTTGCTTTCAATTAGTTTACGGCACTTCACTGACTGAACTTGACGTAACATCGACCTTTCCGGTTACACAAGATATGGCGCTGCTAGGCCTGCTTGTACTCCACCTACCTGCAATCGTAACCACTGTTTGCTGGTACACTGTTCTACAAATCCTCCGAGTTTGGATTCATTCGGACCATTCTTTCTGGGTGTTGCAATTTTCACAATCAATAGTGTAAATACGCCACCAGAGAAAAACGTATATTTTAAGTAATCATAAAAATTATTATACAGGTAACACTAACTCTTCCAAGCGATAGCGATAATCTGCGAACCTGTGAAGGTAGCACTTATCTGACTGCCAACTGAGTTTACATTTTCAGGCATGGTGGTATTTCAAATAAATACGTTGTAAAACCCTTTCTCTGCATAAAAGCAAGTAACTNTACGTTGTAAAACCCTTTCTCTGCATAAAAGCAAGTAACTTCACCCTTTTAGCTCATTGCGTTAAGGTCGTTAAAGATCAGAATTAACTTTTCTCTGTCTTGAATAAATTTAAGAGTTTAGTGGCATTATATACGAGAAAATCTTGTGAAAACTACAAATGATTTAAAAAGTAATATTCAGCTACTTTATTTGCACACAATTACAAAAGGTTTCACCTTAAATCTTGTGTCAAACAAATAACAATTATTCAACCCTACGTTTAATTTCAGCTAGTGTTTCTTGAATTCATAGAAATGCCACNCTTCACCCTCTTAGCTCATTGCGTTAAGGTCGTTAAAGATCAGAATTAACTTTTCTCTGTCTTGAATAAATTTAAGAATTTAGTGGCATTATATACGAGAAAATCTTGTGAAAACTACAAATGATTTAAAAAGTAATATTCAGCTACTTTATTTGCACACAATTACAAAAGGTTTCACCTTAAATCTTGTGTCAAACAAATAACAATTATTCAACACTACGTTTAATTTCAGCTAGTGTTTCTTGAATTCATAGAAATGCCACGAGAAAATTTCTCCGAAACGAGGGGACACAGTGGCTGAGCGGTAAGCCTGCTCGCCTCCCACCAAGGCGAACCGGGTTCAATCCCTGGCCGGGCCACTCCCTGAGTTTCGCATGTGAGAATCGTACAGATTATGCCGCTGGTTGGCGGGATTTCTCGCGGATCTCCAAACTCCCCCCAATTTCATTCCGGCATTGCTCTATCCTCACCTCAATCACACTCATCGGCATTCAAGACCTCTCTGTTAAGGGCCACCCAAATCTCTTCTGTCATTAACTCACTGTCCGAAACCAGGTATTTTGCTAGTTTTAGTTTGAATTTTATTGTAAAATTCAAAATAAAGTTTTGGGTGAACCACACAAAGAATTTCCGTCAAATGTGTTCGTAATACTCTGGTATATTCAACAATCAATGTTAATTTCAGCCAGACGTACTAATATGCAGAATTGTGAAATTTGTATTTTCAAACATATAAACTGAAAACTGTTGTAACTACCGTAATAAGATTTCTGCGAATTACTGCACCACTAATTTGTGCAGTTTCATCATACAACTACTTGAAGTAACAGCACGTAAGTATAAAATATACTACAATACAGAATCTTACTTGGGCACTTAATGGTCGCTCAGGTGTTGTCTTATTCGGCGGGAGGTGTACACCCACGTAACAAAAATTTTAACACCAATTGAGTTATTTGTATCGATTTGTCTGCAAGGTATAATTGCTAAAGCTGAGAATGGACTTTTGGGATTGGTTTTTTTTCTTTCATAAACGTCATAATTCTTGAAAACCCACGATTACCAGTTTAGCAGAATTGGAGCCGCGAGACATAATTTGTTGGAAGACCGTGCCAGCACGTGAAAGTGTTATTAATCAGACTTCTATAATTAATATTTTGTCATCACCTATTTGGTTTTCTCGTAAGAAGACGAAGTTTGAGTCTGGTGATGAATTATTTATTTATAGAAAATTGATAGGTAGAGCTCGAAATTTTGCATATTAATTGTCTTGTAGAGCTAGTATATAAAGCATAAATGCCAATAAAGTTTGGTTGACCGAGATAGTTTCAGTGGTTCTCGTTTTATGTTTCAAGATTATGAACTTAGAAAATTTCTCACTTGTCAGTCGCACACTACACTCGATATCAGTGAGAATTGCCTCCGAACAACTGACAAAATCTCCTATGTAATCAAGGACGTTCGATTTATTACTAACGTAGCTGAATCCCACTGATCGTACTCGTACATTGTTATTGGCTGAAAGTAAACGTACGGTCTAGCACAGTGGCAGTGACCTACGAAAAGATCATTTCAACCTTTTAATCCGTTTATAGTACAAAGGCTGTTTAAGTGCATCCTCACAAAAAGGGTGTAAAATACCATACATTTATCCTATTGAGGTTTTTACATGTTAAAATAGTGCTGTTAAAAGAAATATACTATTTACTGTTTTAGCATCCAAGAATCGAAACTATATTTTTAAAAAATCCGCCAGAAAGCGACATTTGGCATGCTTGCTCTCAGGTTTTAAGCTTTGGACATTTAAATTGTCAATATTGGCGAAATTTGTCTAATTATATAATAGATGAATCACATAGTAAGTTTAGAAATCATATCTAATTTTATTTTATTCATTTTGTGACAATAGTATGTGTTTGCGATAAAACAAACAATTCTCATTGAAGAGACTGAAAGAGAAAATTTCAAATTCCTTGTTATTCCTTAATTTGTTTTTATAATTACCCTTTCGTTTTAACATTATAACGTAGCTGTTTTCAGCAATACATGGTAAGAAAAAAATTCTAGATTTTAAGCACAATTCTTTGGAAACTGGTAGTTAAAATCTTTCGTGTATTACTGAAATTAAAATTAAAATATTACATCTTTTCAGGATAAGGTAATGTGGAGTATGAGTCCTAGGACGTCGTATTTCTCGCAGTCGCCATTAAATAGCATCAACGTTTGTAAGCAGAACTTTTGAAATGTTTTCCACGCACAGGACACAGATGATTGCCCGCTGCCACCATAGATGGCAGCACGGTCGCAACTATCTGTTTGTAGTATCGTTTGATGTAATTTATTTTGTGTTGAAGAAGCGCCTTCAAAACTGCAACGAATTAAGTTCGTCGAAGAATAAATACGTTTACATAAAGGGGCCGCGGTGGCTGAGTGGTTAGCCTGCTCGCCTTCCACCAAGGCGAACCGGGCTCCAATCCTAGGCCGGGACACTCCCGGATTTGCGTATGTGCAATCCGCGCCGGACAGTGCCGCTGGTCGGCGGGTTTCCTCGGGGATCTCCCGTTTCCCCACCTCTTCATTCCGGCGCTGCTGCCTCATCGGCTCTCAAGACCTCGCTGTTAAGAGCCGCCCAAATCTTTTCACTCACTCTTCACTTACGTAACAGGCATGTTTCTGCTTGTATTCACATGAGGGTGTAATTTTAATCATGCAACTAAAAAATGTAGTTGGCGAATTACATTTTTCCGGTTTGTTGGGGCAAGTTTCCTGGGGCAAGAGTCCACATAAACGATTATGCGGACTCTTGTCCCACAATACCAAACATTATTAAAAACTTTTAACTTTTTTTTNAAGAGTCCACATAAACGATTATGCGGACTCTTGTCCCACAATACCAAACATTATTAAAAACTTTTAACTTTTTTTTATATGTGCAAAACTTATAGAGTTTAATGTGTTTGACATAAATAAAAGTTAGATAATGTCATCTTGTANTTTTTTTTTATATGTGCAAAACTTATAGAGTTTAATGTGTTTGACATAAATAAAAGTTAGATAATGTCATCTTGTAAGTAAAATCAAATACCGTGGTTTACAGAAGGAAAGAAGATGTTGGTAAAATCAAAATTGTTAGTCTAGAAATAGTTAGTTGGAAAAAGTTTTCTGCAACGAAAGTAATGAAAGAGTGATATAATTACAACAGATGTTAGGGAATAAATATGCTAAAGTGAAAGTGTGTTATGTAAATGTATGTGGTAAATGAATGTCAGCACATAGTGGTAGACGTAAAACGTAATTTCAGACCGCTAACTTGTTTCAACTGGCTAATGAAAAGGAAACTGTGATTGGAATTGCAGCCAAAGGCTTTCAGGCATGTGGCATACTGCCAGTGTATCCCGATATTTTTTTCTTAATTTGATTTTATTCCATCTGAATTTACTGCCAGGCATTTCCCAAATAATAATGACAATAAATCGTCTCCTGTTGGGGACAGTGCTATTTATATGAGTTCAGAAATACTGGTTACTTAAACTTCAAGGCACAGTTCAAAATTTGAGGAAACCACTTTAAAAAATGTTTCGGTTAGGTCTACTGAAAGTAGCTATGCAAATGTTGGTAAATTGTTTGCTACAGGTAGCTCTAGAGACGTCTCCACGAACGTTTATCTTAGGAATGTGTCCACTATTGTAATGTCTTCTGTTCCGTCAGAAATAATCAGGTATTTCCCAAACGTTAGTCATCCACAAAAGAGGTGTAGAAGTCCAAAATGGTCTCAAATACACACATCATTACCATATGCTAAAATGCTGACATTACAATATGAAACAATAAATAGGTCTAACCTAACGAACGTAACCTCAAAATATATAAGTTTGAATACCAAAGGCGTTGGAGGAAAACGCAAATTGACTTTAGATGGCAATAAAGGTATTGCAAGCTCTAATAAGGCGGACTATTTATGTGGTGGAAGTGGTGCACCGTACGAAGAGCCTTCATCGGTGAACAGGATTATGTGCAGCAACTGTAAAGCATGGTGGGAGGAACCCAGTACTGATTAAAAGAGTAAGAGCTTTTTCAAATGTAATAAATGTCAATAGGACCCTCATACCACTGTAATAGTATTTTTGGCCCACATGTGGTAAAAGTTCATAATACCCAGTCATATCTTCTTTTTGCATTGCATGTTTAACAAATTAATTAAAACTTAAGTTGTTGCATATAATTATACAAAATCCACTGTCATAGCAAATACGTGTTGTTTAATGCGAAATACATCGTTGCAACAGACACAATCGACTACTGTTTTCTTAAGTGCAGGCTCTTACCCCACATTACCCTATTACAAAATCGTTTATATACTACCATGTTTATAACTAATTTGGAGTCTAAATTAGTTGACTCTTACAATTCAACTTTGATAATGCACGTTACGCAGCAATGAGTAAAATTTGCTCTAATTTTTAACTTGTACATAGTATTACAGGAATTATCTTGGCCACTAGTTTCCAAAGAAATATTTGTAAAAATTCAACAGTGTATCGTAATTATTTACAGGAAATGCGCGGTAAACTGATCACTTTTGAAATCCCGACTTTAGATCTACATATACCCACGTTCTGTATTCTTCCACCGTATATGAAATAACATTGACATGATCCGTATCACTTTATTAACGCATCGGTCAAATAAAACTGCAATAGTGTTAGAAAATTAAATATTTTACTTATTTGCCAATGATTCCGTGCATCCCATAAAATAAGAACGTTAAAGAAATCGTTTCAGTATTAACGAATTTTTTACCCTAGACTTTTAATTCAACGTTAATGTACGGAACTACNACGTTAAAGAAATCGTTTCAGTATTAACGAATTTTTTACCCTAGACTTTTAATTCAACGTTAATGTACGGAACTACATCCCATTCGTCGTTACTAACTTTGCTGGCCGCATGGCAGTCAGTCGTTAAAATATTACGTAGGAAGGGGCAGTGATATTTTTCACGTATTAGTTTCATAAATGCTCAATTAACCGTGAACAGCGTGTAAGACGTATTCAAATCACGCGCCACCCAGTCACGTGCAAGCTGTCGGCGGCAGGTTAAGGTCGAGGGACAGTAATACCTGCCTGCATTTATTTTGCGCGCAGCAGGTCTCGANACGTTAAAGAAATCGTTTCAGTATTAACGAATTTTTTACCCTAGACTTTTAATTCAACGTTAATGTACGGAACTACTTCCCATTCGTCGTTACTAACTTTGCTGGCCGCATGGCAGTCAGTCGTTAAAATATTACGTAGGAAGGGGCAGTGATATTTTTCACGTATTAGTTTCATAAATGCTCAATTAACCGTGAACAGCGTGTAAGATGTATTGAAATCACGCGCGACCCACTCACGTGTAAGCTGTCGGCGGCAGGTTAAGGTCGAGGGACAGTAATACCTGCCTGCATTTATTTTGCGCGCAGCAGGTCTCGAANAAGCTGTCGGCGGCAGGTTAAGGTCGAGGGACAGTAATACCTGCCTGCATTTATTTTGCGCGCAGCAGGTCTCGAAGCGCGTGAGCTCTAAGGTCGAGGGACCGCGGTGATGTAGTGGGCAGACTACTCGCCACCTACCCAGGCGAACCGGGCTCGATTCCGGCTAGGTCGCTCCCGGATTTTCGCATGTGGGAATCAAGCTGGGCAATGACGCTGGTCAGCGGGTTTTCTCGGGGTCTCACGTTTCCCCCGCCCTCGCATTCCGGCGCCGCTCCATACTTACCTCGCTTCGCTCTCATCGGTTCTCAAGACCTCGATGTTAAGAGCCGCTCAAATCTCTCCACTTCACTCCTGTGAAAATAAGATGTATAATAGTTGGACTCTATTACACGCGATGAAAGCCGACAGCTGTAACTACAGCTGTACGGTTTTACTAATCTCTTATATCTTGAGGAAACTCCGCAGGCAACCTCTCAATGTGCGATTTTTTTGGCATTTTTCTTTTTCTTTTCTTCGAATACAACTTATCAACATAAAAAAAAACCACTCAGGCTTAGATATTTTGTTTTTGTCTTTTCTGTAAAAAGAAAATAGCATTCCCAGGATATTTATAAGATGATATACGCGTAAACGCACAAACAACGAATTTACAGAAAATATGTCTGGACTACTTACACAGTNATATTTATAAGATGATATACGCGTAAACGCACAAACAACGAATTTACAGAAAATATGTCTGGACTACTTACACAGTACTTACGGTTCGTTCACGATACATTTCGTGTTGCCTACCTACGTAAGAGATGTCTGCATAGACCTTTTAGGAAAATGTGTGATCTTTAATGAATCACACACGACTTCAATTTAACTTGATTATAGTGAAATAGTGATTTATTACCAATTTTAATAATTCCTACTTGTAATCTTTGTTTTAGAAACTAAATATTTATATTACTACTATATAAATATATAAAACTAAATACCGAAATCAATACTATATAAATATAAAATATAGTACATACTTTTTATTTAATTCTGCTTTACATTCATGACACGAAAAAAATGTTGCAATTTCCTAAAGGTTTTCACGTCAAGGGTGGTCCTACACCACACGTATCGCGATTATAGGCAATTCACTGTTACTGCACACTTTACTGGAGCCCTGCCTAAAATCTACTTCTAGGATATTCTTCCGCCTCATCCAGACAAAGTTTTACTGAGTCTAGAAAATGACAACAAATAGACAACGCACCGCATTCATGTGTATTAAATGTAATTACATTTTGCATGAGAACTACTTCTTACTAGATACTATCGACGCACCGGTTTTATCCCCGTTTTATTCATACTAATTATGAATGGAATGTTATAATTTAAACATGAAATATAAGCACGTGCTCAATTTAATACAAAATAAGGTACTTTTATGTTAAGGGGAATTATAAAACACTTCTGATACTTGACATATTCAGGAAACAACAAAGCACATCATTCATGGGGTGATTTTTAAAAGGTTTGAATTAAAAAGTGTGAAGAAACCACGAATAGACTATGCCATTAACTTTTTCGTAAGAACAGCTTTCATTTCGATACGTACACTTTCACTACGTACACGAGTACCATCGCCAAACCGAGATCTAAACGCAGTTTGACGGCAGCCCGGGGGATGGAGGCCGGCGATGCGGGGTTGCGGGGCCCGGAATCCCACACAGCGGCCGTCCTGCCGGGCTCCGGTGATTACTAATTAAGCGGTAATGAAGTGGCAACTAGCGTGTTGCGTGCGAGCTCGCCGGCATCGCTTCAGCCCCTGCCATTCGAGGAGGGGCCTCGCAGTCCAGCGGCGTTCTGATTCTTGCCCTCCACGTCGATAAGTATCGAAACTTAAGAGACTTAATTAAATACTGAAACATTCTCTGTGAACAAATATTCTAGAAACACGATTTGTTGAGAGAAAAAGTAAAAAAAAAAGTATTTAAGGCGTTATTTTTTTGCTTTTCCATATGAAGTGTATTTACGAAGATAAAAAATTAGTCAAAATAGCCAAATATATCATTTATAAAACTTGCCTGTGCAATTTTTTTTTTTAACAGAAAGAGAAATCTAGGACTATAAAGGCGTAACTTAATATGTGGGCTTTCGTCGCATGTTAGAAATTCCCACTGTTACGGGTGTAATTTGCACAGTACAGCAACATCACGACGCAAACACTGCAAGCCTTGCGTGTAGGAACGATGACACGCTAGGGGTGTGTGTTAGTGTCGCCCGTATCGCTTCCTTGCTTCTTGACCTTGAACGCGCAGATAACATACGCCTCGTAAGGCGCCACCCTAGTTATTATGTGGCTTTAATTGTAAGCAGTTGAATGTATTGCAATTTTTAAAAAAATATATGGAATATCTTATAGTGAATCTTTTTTCAAGACCGAAGTGAAAGTCAATATTTTGTAGTTCATTCGAAAGTTGGTTGTTAAAACATAAATATGGTCGTTGAAAAGTGTCGAATTCAGCAAAAATCGCTATAAGGCCATCTGTTCATACTTCTGTTAAACAGTGTTTAAAATACAGTGGCTGTACCTTTTCTTAACAGATTGCTATAGTCGGCGCTTAAAATTCTGAGAAAACAGGATACACGCGAAGCTTGTTTATGCTATTTCACATTGTCGTCGTAGGGCTTCCCTATGGCTGGATGTGACCTTGGGGAGTTGAATATTGTTGACCAGGTGTCCGCCTCAACTCTTTCGACAGTGTATGCAATTATGAAGCGAATTTGTAGCTTCCGACAGACTGGATACAAAAAGTTTATACATGACTGCTGGGATTCGTTGTCGCTATGCAATCATGTCACTTGCCCACATGGAGGACAAATGTTTGTTATTGGTTGGGCGACTGTACGTCAAGGATGTGGCGAAAATCCAGTGTATCTATAACGCTAGCTTTACCAACGGATAGTGTTTAGTTCATTATGCCCCGTCTCGTATTTTGGGAGCCAAACGTTTTTACGGTATCACCATATTTTTCGATGGGTATGTTTCTCGTGGTACTCTATTANTAATTAAATACTGAAACATTCTCTGTGAACAAATATTCTAGAAACACGATTTGTTGAGAGAAAAAGTAAAAAAAAATGTATTTATGCCGTTATTTTTTTGCTTTTCCATATGAACTTTATTTACGAAGATAAAAAATTAGTCAAAATAGCCAAATATAGCATTTATAAAACTTGCTTGTGCAATTTTTTTTTTAACAGAAAGAGAAATCTAGGACTATAAAGGCGTAACTTAATATGTGGGCTTTCGTCGCATGTTAGAAATTCCCACTGATACGGGTGTAATTTGCACAGTACAGCAACATCACGACGCAAACACTGCAAGCCTTGCGTGTAGGAACGATGACGCGCTAGGGGTGTGTGTTAGTGTCGCCCGTATCGCTTCCTTGCTTCTTTGCCTTGAACGCGCAGATAACATACGCCTCGTAAGGCGCCACCCTAGTTATTATGTGGCTTTAGTTGTAAGCAGTTGAATGTATTGCAATTTTTAAAAAAATATATGGAATATCTTATAGTGAATCTTTTTTCAAGACCGAAGTGAAAGTCAATATTTTGTAGTTCATTCGAAAGTTGGTTGTTAAAACATAAATATGGTCGTTGGAAAGTGTCGAATTCAGCAAAAATCGCTATNGGAAAGTGTCGAATTCAGCAAAAATCGCTATAAGGTCATCTGTTCGTACTTCTGTTAAACAGTGTTTAAAATACAGTGACAAGGCTGTACCTTTTCTTAACAGATTGCTATAGTCGGCGCTTAAAATTCTGAGAAAACAGGATACACGCGAAGCTTGTTTATGCTTTTTCCCATTGTCGTCGTAGGGCTTCCCTATGGCTGGATGTGACCTTAGGGAGTTGAATATTGTTGACCAGGTGTCTGCCTCAACACTTTCGACAGTGTATGCAATTATGAAGCGAATTTGTAGCTTCCGACAGACTGGATACAAAAAGTTTATACATGACTGCTGGGATTCGTTGTCGCTATGCAATCATTTCACTTGCCCACATAGAGGACAAATGTTTGTTATTGGTTGGGTGACTGTACGTCAAGGATGTGGCGAAAATCCAGTGTATCTATAACGCTAGCTTTACCAACGGATAGTGTTTAGTTCATTATGCCCCGTCCCGTATTTTGGGAGCCAAACGTTTTTACGGTATCACCATATTTTTCGATGGGTATGTTTCTCGTGGTACTCTATTANTCGTATTTTGGGAGCCAAACGTTTTTACGGTATCACCATATTTTTCGATGGGTATGTTTCTCGTGGTACTCTATTAAATTTCCAGACGAACTACTAAAGTGGAATAGATAGTCGTACGAAATTATAAAAACAAAGTATTACGAAAAAAAAAAATTGCACGTATGGAGTAAAGTTACCGTGTTGAAAGTGGTAATAAAAATATAAATAATATACTTATGTAGCTTGTTCACGGTCACTCGAGCACGTCTGTAAAAATTGCCCAGGATCTTATTTTCTTGTCATTTTGTATATTTTCGCCACACGTGATATTACCATTACCATGGACCGTCTCACTTCATTCTTACAAAGTGCAAGTGAAACCTAAATATATTTCGGGTAGTAAATACATAATAATAATATGGAAATTCGTGATATTTTGTGTATAAAATAAGAACCCCTGACTTTAGTAGCAAAAAGTTCACATATTACACACTCAATACAACGTCAAGTCTTAGAACTATATTTATTAACTTGACGTCAACTTATCACGTATCTATGAGCAGTGATATTTTAAAATGGTTTGTTTGAAAAGTGCTCAATTTGTCGTGAACACACTTTATCAGAATTAACAAATATAGATGTAAAATACTTCCAAGGAAGGGAAATGACAAATGATTATTTATAAACAGAGACCCTATAATTTTGCGTTATGGTTCTGTTCCAACGTAAAAGGAGCAAAAGTATATGTTAGTTTCACGTACGTCTTAGGACCTCCGTTCTTCCNTTATGGTTCTGTTCCAACGTAAAAGGAGCAAAAGTATATGTTAGTTTCACGTACGTCTTAGGACCTCCGTTCTTCCAACACGCCTTGCAGAACTCACAACTCAGCACTCTGGCAGCTTCAATCCATGTGGCCTGGTGGAACAGAAGAGCATGTAAATATCTGTGGAGTCAAGCTTGATGCAATTTTAAAATATGATATTTACTGGCCCGGATTTCTATGGTTTGTTTACAATTTGTAGAATCCTTCTGAAATTAAACTATCAGAAAAATTCCTGGTGGTAGTTACATAAATTTTTATGCGATGATAAAATGATGTTTTTATATTCATTCTTGCAGAGAATAATCAAAAGCATGTTTAAAGATCTTGCTTTATAAAGATCGTAATTATTTACTCTGCTGGCTACTGTTTCGTACATATTAGAGTAAATATTTACACAATAATAATACATTGCCTAGAATTTTTACAAAGTTACATTATTTACTCAAGGATGTTAATACTTTTAAGTGCTGGTGACTTAATATTACGCCGCCTGAATTTAACAGAGTTATATGGCTTCTATCGTTATACGACGACGTCTGAATTCGATAAATACATATGCGACGTAATATTACTTCGCCAGCAGTTCCCATTACGTTCAGTAAAGAGTAACACACGTCGGCAACACTGAAAGTGTCAACTTCTGAAATAAAAACAATGGAATGCAAACTATGTTACATAGGACATAACGTTTGGTGGGGACATTTACAAATCACCATCAAATTAGCTAACAGTCAGTCAGTATTGAAAGTTGCGCAGTACAGTTTAGAGTATGGTGTACCGTGAATCAATAGGACGATGGTAAATGGGAATACAGAAACCAAAAGAAATGGTGTTCATGCTACGGTGGTTATAAGTTACTCACTAATAGCTTGTTTTGAATGTCTGAAAATCTGTGCCGAACTAAGCCGTTATATTTAGGTACATGGAAATATTAATTGTCACATTCTGAAGTTGAGTACACAGAGTTCACANCCGAACTAAGCCGTTATATTTAGGTACATGGAAATATTAATTGTCACATTCTGAAGTTGAGTACACAGAGTTCACAAATAACCAACTACAGTATCGGACATTTACTACATGCGGACGCATGCTAGGGGTATGTTGCCTAATAGACTTCATGGATAAGGAATAAAGATTTGCATAGTCATGTCAGGGAATGTCCAGCTAACCCAGTAAAACTACGACCAAATTTTATTAAGCTGCGGACAATAAATATTTGTATACTCCGCCATGTACTGAAATCCAGACTACTCAGAAAAACTTCTGTAGCCCTGTTGTAGAATTATCTTACTTTTCTGTTTGAGTATACTTTTATATATATTATATCAGTAATATATAATATATATTATTATAGAAATGTATAATCTACTTATAGCAGGCGAGTTCATAGCATGAACTCATGTGATTACACTGAAAAAAAGTGGTTATAGGAATCATCTAGACAAAAAATTGGGGCATTGAAGATGATATTAGTACCATTGAAATATTTTTAAAATATACAGTAGTATATTACAAGGAAAATGATTTGCTGTTTGACGCGTGTTATTGTATTTGCTGCTATACAAATGGTTGCTACAGCANATATATTACAAGGAAAATGATTTGCTGTTTGACGCGTGTTATTGTATTTGCTGCTATACAAATGGTTGCTACAGCAAAGCACTGCGTTCCTACTACAAAACAGATAGTACATCCAACAGAACAACTTCAACAGTATTTGGATTTTTTCCACAAAAATCAGAATTGTGATGACCCAACAGGATGGACTGAAGAGTTCTGCAATCAGGTTCGAAGGTAGCGGCAAAAGAATACTCGGTTAGTTTGTTATATTCCTAGTTGTGGGAACAGTCGAATATTGTCATGTTGGACGGTTTAGTAGGGCCGCAATGCTCTACTGTAGGAACCATATGACCAGTAGCAAATATAACCCCAGACAGGAATATACAACAAATAATTATGCTGGTATTATCATCTACGTTAACAATATTAAGATTTAACCTATAACCCATAAGATAACTGTGCATGTTTTAGCAGTCTAAATAGTTCCTACATTCATACAGTTTTCTTCCAGTGTAAATAATAGATAATGTACGAGATAAATGGCGTCGCGGTCAACCAGTCGCGAGATGTGGGCATAACCTCGTCTATAAAAAATTACCTATTGCTCACGCCCAACCATCTCTCTGCAGCCAAGATGGCGAGCTGGGGAATCGAAGGTGACTACTGTGTTCCCATTTACGCCGAAAGCAGGTTCAAAGTATGCGTTCCACTCTCCTTGCTACTGGGATTCGCCGAAGATTATAAGAAAATAATAATAGGAGCGATGCAGAAGCAGGTGATAACGCTGGCCACATCGCATTTGGATGCTGTGTTGGGAGTTGGAGAAAACACGCAGCTCATCTCTTTTACTTTGAACACCATAGAGTGGTTGGTCCCTCACGTGGCCTCGAGCACCCGCGAACTTGTCAAGCTGTTGAATTATGCCAAGGAAGAAATAGGGATTGAAGTAGCGTTCAGAAGTTGGAGCCTGGTCACCTGCCCGGCACTGTCTGACGCCACGCGAAATCACCGAGTCGTAAAATACTAGCAGAACTACCAGGCGTTTCCTGGATATAATAGGACAATAAAAAATACACGACCCCGTTATATGGGTTTCAGATCCAATATATGTCCAGAGATTCACGAAACGGTTTTAGGGGGCCCATTTTGGCATACACAATATTTGAAGTCGCCAGATATGGACCAGATCCGCCCAACGGTGTAGCATTGAGATACACGACCCCGTTTTAGGGGGTCTGGGGGTATTTTGGGCTTAATTGTGGGAAAAGGGGAGGGGGCAGAACCTATTTTGTCGAACACAGTATTTTAAGTTGGGTACTGATGGGTACACCTACCAAATTTGTTTAAGATTCAGCAAACGGTGTAGAATTATATAAGATACATACATACAAACATACATACAGAGTTAAACTTTATATATATATATATATATATATATATATATATATATATATATACTGGTCATCAGAGTTTTACGGCACTCAAGATCGAATAGCTGCTAATATTGACATGAGAGTGATACCTAAACAATATAGATAGTTATCATTTACAATGATGGCAAACAACAAAAGTTGGTTATGTAAACTGGCAGCCATTGCATTACATTCTGATTTTCCCAATCTGGTAAGAGATACAATCATTACCCATGGCAACTATCAAGAAAAGTTGATATTCGTCACTGGAACTAAACTGCTAGCAAGCCCTCCCCCTTTTTACCCCTGCCTTAAACGTCTAGTTAAGTGTCTGAATGCATTCATGTCCTCAAAATATTTCAAGGCTAATGTTCTTGCCAGCGGACGTGTAACTTCTNAGTTAAGTGTCTGAATGCATTCATGTCCTCAAAATATTTCAAGGCTAATGTTCTTGCCAGCGGACGTGTAACTTCTGTGAGGGGGAGGAGGGACGAAAATGGAACAGAGGTTCCCCATCCCCCTTTCCAGCCCAGACTATTGCAGTGACTGTCCTGCGTCGTGCATATAGGCAACACTGTACAGTTCCTTCCCCACCCCTCCTGGGGGACTCAACCCTCATAGCGTGTGAAATGAAATATATTTGAGCAATTTCTGTTAAATCTGTATCTGATAGATTTCAATTCTGCTACCCGAAGCCAGTTGTAACGTCTTTGCTTATGAGTTATTTATTAAATCATGTTAAACGTTGTAGAAGTGGAGGTTGAGGCTGTTGTCTGGTTTGGGAGCAATGAGTATTTACTATATGGAAATGTGTGTTAGTGAATATCTGTTTTTCGAAGCCAATTTTGAAGATATAAACTTGAAACAAAAACCTTATTCTGAGAAATGATACTCTTAGGTTCTGTATCTACGCAAATATAAAAATTCGTTTTATAGTGTTTTTCAATTAATTATTAAGTTTTTTTATTACTTTTCCAGGAAAACGAGCTATTTATTAATGTTACAAAAGGCTTCGATAGCGTAGAAGCATGTAATTTTCTGCTCAAGAATGTCTCTGGTGGTATATATACATCTTTAACAGGAACGCCAAAAAACCGAATTTCATTACCATGTATTTTCGTATACCAAATGCTCACTACTTTCAAACCAGACAACAGCCTTAATTTTAACATATATTTCTGAACATTTAGGTTAGGGTACAAATTTCAATTAGAATATTATAATTGTTAAACAATTTTGCAATCAAATTCTGTATTAAACTTACAGCTGCCACGCTGATTACTATCAAATGATGTTATTATATCAAACTACTGAATTAAGAAAACTAGTTTATCTTATTGTATACGGCCCAACATCAGCATTCAAAGTATTCTAAGGACGTGCCAAGCCATAGGGAATGACTTTGTACTCCTGCACTGCCACTGCTCGTTACTAAATGGTACTTATCAACCAATGGGCTTATGGATGAGAGTACATAGCTGACTTTTGACAAAACGTGGAGAAAACGAACGTAATCACGAACTTCATACAACCTTAAGTAGATATATAACCGAATCTATATTTATTTTTTAATTTGAAAAATTTTGGAAGAAGCGAAGGCCACTGCCCCCCCTCATACTGTGCATACACCCCTGCTAGATACGCACGTTTAGAAACATTCTGAATGTACTGAACAATACCAGCTCGTGGAAAAAACAAAGAAAAGTCCAGTTGAAAATCTCAAATTGCAGTTTAACAACATCCTAAAATTATTTTCAATATGTTACTTATAAATAGAGATGAAATAGGCTTGTTTTATAGTATTCATAACTAACAAAATTTGTAATTTTTATTACATATTTTGTTTTAATTTCAAATTGTTTAACTGTTTGATACACACCGATGGTTTAAGTTGTCAAAACAACACATTAAACATCTCATTCTTCTTGATATTTATGGCAAACCAAGTTATGGTTTTGATGAATACAGAATTTTTATATGGCTTGTCAATAAAGCATATTCTGAGTCTTTACTTTCATAATTTTATGTCATTAAATAATATATTAACCTTTACAGTGCTATTCCTTAATATCCTAATTTTCTGGCATATTTTTTATTTCCGATATGTTTTTTAATACTATCTTATTTTGTAATGAATTATTTTTTGCACTACCACCTAAATGACATTATGTTAAGTATCAGATTTACCGATTGGATCCACTAGAACTGTGAATGTAGAGTACCCAACTAAATTGATGAGTTCAGAGATAGATGATCAATTACAAAATAATGTATTTTATTCTCTCTTATTTAACATTATTCGCTTTTATAATGTACAAGACATCAAAAGAGCTTAAAAAACTATGTTTAATACAAACAAAAATTGGTTAGTAAGTGCTTGGCCCCTAACTTACAACCTCGTCACAATAAAGATGTCAGCCGCAATGCCGTATGAGCTACGACGGCATATCATTATAATCTTGTTTCCAGGTTGTATTTATCAGTTATATAAATTCATCTAGCTTTAGTATCCGGTATCGTACAGAGATAACAAGTAATAATTTAACATGAATTCATATAAATTGTTAATTTTCTTATTATTCTACTAATCATATGTTAACTCTCACAGAACTACTACTATATTTTTCTTGTATGGAATTTACTGAGGAGAATTAACCATTTTGATGTTTACTTTATAAACAGTCGGGCCAACTATTTTGTAAAGTAAAAATCATATGGCACATTTTCTCCGTGTACATATTTAGTAGAGCAATGTGTGTTCATTTCTTTACGTCATGTTTTCCATTATTTACACTTCCAGCCAACCGACAGTATATTCGTTGAATACAAGTGTGGACGGTAATCACGTGATGAAACCGTCTGCTTTGCTGCGGTCGAAAACCAGCACCAAAACTCTCAAGGGGAAAAAAAAACACCATTTCAATTAGAGAAAAATAGCAATGATGCCCGTGATATTGCACGTCAGCAGCCATATTTCAAATATTCTAATACATCCAACACCAAGCATGACTCCACGTATGCGATATCACAAGAAAAATCTTTCCATGTGCGGCGGTATTAAGTGATAATGTGCAGTTACATAGTTATATGACCGAGGAACACACAGTGCCTACTGTTTTGTGCTTCGCTAGCATTACAATTAGCGTGCAGTGCCAAGTTATCTGTAATTTAGGAAAAAAGAAACTGGCCACTGAAAAGTATGTAAAATGACATACAAAAGGCAACAATAATTAATTACAAATGTTTCAGTCATCAAACCAACGACTGTTTACAGTTCGACTCGCGGGTAAAAATTCATCGCGCCTATCTATAAAAAATATATCGTCTCGCGTCACTCATACACTCTGTCCTCTTTTACGTTGATTCCATGGCCGAAGTAAAGGTTCTCTTTTTTTTACTGTTCTCCACACCAATAGTGTGATTGATTATAAGTTATTTATGAATTCACCTGTGTAATAAAGAAATATCCAACCCATGAATCTTCGAGGAGAGATACGTTTGAAAACAATGTAGGGTTTTTTTATTTCCGTAATTGGCTTAATCTTATACATGGCACGTGTTTATTGTTGCACGTAAAGTCGAAATTACAGAACTTGGAGTGTCCCGGTAAAACGAATAGATGGATTCGCATGCAGACAGCAGCCAAAGATTTAGAAAACGACTGGTGTTTGCATACAGTATTGAAATGCACAGTTTACTCATATTCTTTAGCGAGAATTTGCTGGCTTTAGTGAAAATCTTAAATGTGACATGAAGAAATCAGATGTTTCTCCGTCACTACGATGTTCTTTAAATGCCGTCCTCTGTGATGAAGTAGTCAATTTAATTTTCTGCAAATCCAGAGGTAAAGGATTCGAGTCCCACTTCAAGCATATATGCTTCTAGCATTAATTTGCATGTATGCCTTCTCCCGATAAGCAGTCTAGCGTAAAAGCGGAGAGTGTAATAAGCCATACAACAAAAATATTCTTTAAACACGTTACCACATTTCGTGATCATTATAGTGGCCTGACGACGAGTAAACAACACGGCTGCGCAGCTTAACTTTCCGTGGAATTGGCCAGCTCCACCACAACCCACCCCACCCATGTCTAGGAGTCCGACACGTACAGGACGGCGTTCCAAAACGTTACTCAGAGAGTAGAGCAAAGTAACACAGTGTAACAGCTGAGGAAAGCAAGAGTAAAGTTTACTCGCAGAATAACTTTATGGAACGTCGCCCTGGAGGCGAAAATATATGAATGTAATTGGAACCACTAGAATATGGGGATATAGTAGAATGGCAATTCTGACGTTGGGAAAAAAGTGTCTTGTATAAAAATAATTAAATTAATTTTTCAACGTGAATATTTGTTTTCTTTTAATGTTATTTACCCAATCAGGACCAGCGTATACAATTGTGTATATTACGCACGTGTGGGTTTTTTTTTTATCTTTACTGCATACTACGAAGCTCAATGACCTATGATCTGTGGGTTTATGATTCGCAGGGCCGTTTTACTAGCCGAGGTCATAATAGGTTCGTATAACTATATCAGAACATATAGCCGACAGCCTACTGGCTGTGACAACGAAGCAAGTGTTGTGTCGACTTAAGTGCAGCTCGCATCGTTAATTCTTTTGTTTGCAACACCTAAAACCATAAATTAAAGTAGGTTTGAAATAGTCGAAAGTAGTAGATTACCAATTGGCATAATCATTTCAGAACTGTAAATTTTTAAAAAGAATTTTTAACACGGGCCATACAGCTTTCGTCGTTCTGCTTCCGTTTGCCTCTCGCAGCATCGTGTTGGTCGACTATTTATTGCACTTATTTTGTAATATAAATCTATTCCACGGTGAATATTTAGGCTGTCTTGGCCTTGGCTATGCAATGATTTAGTTTCGTGTTGTTGTAGTTGTTAAGGTACGTTTCAGTGTGAAGATGATGTTAAATTCTTTTACAGAAGCAATAATTGTGGTTCACGAAACATTATTTGACTGAAATATACACCGTTAAAGAAAACAAGAGCAACAAAAAAAGTGTGAATGTTACAAAATTACTTTTAAAAAAAACAATATAATCCTGCAGGTTCTTAACAAAGGTCACCGCGGATGCTGTCAAAGTGAAACTGCTTCACGAAATAAAATGTAGGCAAGAAGATACATTCAAGTCTACAGACAGTGATACTGTCTTGATTGTAAGTAAAAGTAAAAGGTATCCTCAAAAGAATATTCTGCCGAAACCACCAGCGGTGTGTTAAAACTGCAATAAAAATGGGCATTTGGCAGAGATTGCCGACAAAATGTGAAGACGAGGACAAATAACTTGGGTACACAAAAGCAAGGCCACTCAAGCTCAGGCGATCATGTCTTTGCAGCTTTATAAAGTTCGCCCGTAGGTAATTGGTATGTTGATTCATGTGCTTTGAAACACATGACAAACAGTGACCAGCAGTTGAAAGATTCCGCATCTATAGATACTGATTTAATAACAGCAAACAACTCAGGTTTCAAAGGTACCATGGTACGGAGTGTGGACATTGCAGTTTACAATTCTACAAACAAATAGAACACCTCAGTAAATGTTAGTGATGCTGTATATGATCCTGAAGTGCAAGTGGTATGTTTTAAATAGATTGGACTCTTATTTTCAAAATGGTAGCTATGTAAATATTTTTTGTGCGTATCTTTTAATAACCAAAAAAATTCCAACTTAATTTTGTATGCTGGCATTATCAATTACAACCATCAAATTTTTCTATACAGAGCCTCATTCATACCATTGTGTAAGTCAAACCAGAATAAATATTAAGTTTTTATGTCATATCTTAGGAAACAACTAACTCATTCTTACAAAATTTGGCGAAGAAATTGTACTTTGGTATGTCATATAACTATAAGTAATTTTGAAACGTGATAGACACATATTTTCAGGATGGCATCTATAAAATTATTTTAGCTTAGTATGTTATATCCACGAAACTTTGTACTCTAATTTAGCTTAACTTTGTATACAGGCAGTATTAAACCATCGAATATGATAATTTATAACTTTTTTNCTTTGTACTCTAATTTAGCTTAACTTTGTATACAGGCAGTATTAAACCATCGAATATGATAATTTATAACTTTTTTCCCCTATATTTATGATGTTCGTAACACAAAAAATATGGAGGTTTTATGCCATATCTGACGGACCATTCANCTTTTTTCCCCTATATTTATGATGTTCGTAACACAAAAAATATGGAGGTTTTATGCCATATCTGACGGACCATTCAACTGATTTTCACCAAATTCTTCACACAAGTAGCGCTATGGTAGGCCATGTAAATTAACATGTTTTACGTGAATCAGTCACATTTTCAAAATGACCACACTGGAAATATTTTAGGTTATTAAACCCTATCATTCGAAACTTTAGACTGATTAAATTCGAACTTGATGCTCGAATCCAACCTCCGTAATGCAGTTGATTGCACACTAACTTATGGTACGATGTTTTCTGGTTGCGAGTCCTGGGTAATTCACTCGTGTATTTGTAATTGTCTCTGTACTGTTGCACGTGTTTCTGATCCTACCTAAAACTCAGCTTTTAACAAACTATTAAATAACTTATTTCACCTATGTTAAGGAAAGCAGGTTCATTAGTTATATCAGTGACTTATTGTTATGTTGTGATGAAGCGTTCATTCGTTTGAGGGTGTTCTGCTATGGCGCAAATCGTGACAACAGGAAATGTGTCGTCTCCCACCACATCTGCCACTTTATCGGAAATATTTGCTTTTCCATCTGGGTGATGTTCAGCATGCGGAGTTTAAACCATTGTCACCGCGGCCCAGCGTTAGGCCATCAATCACCACTGACAACCTACGGTAGTATCAGTCGGTCGTCCTGTGGCGCTCCTCGACTTCTCGTGGCACTTGAAGGTTTCAATTAATATAATTCATTCACGGTTACTACACACTTTTCTGAAGCCCTGCTAAAGTAATACTTCAAGGATATTCCACCGCCTCGTGCAAACTAAGCTTAACTAAGTCAAGAAAATTACACCAAAGGACATCGCACCGAATTCGTACGCACCGAGTTGTATATAGTATTTTGCATGAGAACTATTTCTTACTAGGCTCTACCAACACGAATATTTCCTTACTGTTTTCATTATTATTACTATAAATTATATTATAATTATTTATAAATGATATATAGGTAAAAATTCAAATAAAAGAAAAATAAGAAATTTTATGTTAACGGAGGTGTAAAACGGCTGTTATACATGGCGTATTTAGAAATAACAAATCCCACACATAGGGTGATTTTTCAAAGGTTTGATTAAAAAAGTGCGAAGAAACCGCGAATACACTATAGCCGTGAGGATACGAAGATTTCTGGCCTGTGGGGTGTCAAAGAATAACAATACAAAATATGTTGGTACCTAGACTATGTACATCGGTGTCACTGGTTAGGTGATTACACATAATTTAAATTGCACGGCGGTTCCTTTGATACGGGCGTACACATTCTCCAAACTGGCTGTGCGAGGCTTCTTAACGGATGTTTTCTCTAACTGGCTACTGTGGACTGTGAGAAGTTTCCTTGTTGGCTGGCCTGCCGGCTGGCAAAGTTAGTTACCAGGCACTGATTNTGGCTACTGTGGACTGTGAGAAGTTTCCTTGTTGGCTGGCCTGCCGGCTGGCAAAGTTAGTTACCAGGCACTGATTCATGAACGGCATTCCGACATGTTGCGGGTCAATAACGCCGTTTCGCCAGCTGTACGGCTGGGTGAGTGAAGATATGTGAGCGGCTCTTAGTATCGAGGTCTTGAGGTGAGTATGGAGCAGCACCGGAAAACAAGGGCGGGGGAAACGGGAGATCCCTGAGGAAAAATTCCGACCAGCAGCACTGTCCGGCACGGTTCCCATGTGCGAAAATCCGGGGGCCATCTCACCGGGAATCGAACCCGGTTTGCCTCGGTGGGAGTTGATTAGTCTAACCGCNCGGGGGCCATCTCACCGGGAATCGAACCCGGTTTGCCTCGGTGGGAGTTGATTAGTCTAACCGCTACACTACCGCAGCCCTCTAAACTGATGGATTTCGCAGAATAAGCACCGGTTTCTGCTCTGTATAGTTACTTTGTGCCCATGGCTTACTCTAGGTTCCAGGTCAGTAGTTCCAGGTATGAGGTTTTGTGATCACGTCCGTAGAAGGTACCGACTGTTAACTGCAGAAATAAAAATTTTCTCTATATTTAACAGTTGGTTTTTCAGTAGCAATCGTAATAGAGCTATTTCTTGAGGGTGGCGAATTTCAATTATCATATCAGATATCAACGACTACCCGGAAATGCAAAATGTTTTACTGTTGCATGTTAAAAATGTACGATTATTGAAACAACCAACGCAATATTTGAACCGTTGTTGATCTCCCTGGTATGATAACACAAGCTACAGCTAATGTTTATCTTATTAATTGTTGTATGGTGATAAATATGCTTCAATATACAAAACTTTGCGTTTGGTGTACATAACAAAAGTATTGTGCCAAGAAAATATAAATTTTAATTGAATGTGCGTGAGCAAAGGCTACTCGTGGTCGGGTCAAACCTTTCAGAAAACTGTGTCAACTAGATCGCATGCGGCTTGATTGTGAAACATTCTGAAAGCGTATCTGCGTTCAAGTGTTGGTTTCCTTAAGTGGGTCAATTTACAGCGATGCTGCATGAAGTGTTGATGCGCGTGGTTGCCCGAAAGTCGCCAATACTCTATGTCATGATGCAGTTTCAAATACCGTAAGTTGTTACGATTCTCGTCTGCGTTCTACATATACGGCTTCGATACAATGAAGTGTGGAGGAAAGATAAATATAAAAATAAACGAAAATGCTAAAAAAATATTGCAAGTAGCTATAAATAAATTAACAAATTACGAAAATTGTAATGATTGAATTAGTGAAAAACTAAGAACTTTTTAAAGATTTTAGTGCTACGGAAAGTCTCGCAGTGAGTGAATTCCTGAAACACATAATCAAAAACAGAATTTGTTATACTTAATATATTTCCATGGGGTGTCTTATCTCGACTCTAACGAAACCATCACACACAGCAGTTTATAAAATGAAATTTTTGGAATAAAATGTTGTTAATTCTTTTTGGAACTATTTCTAAAATTTATTCTTAGAGAAACTTTATTTTCGTAAAAGATAAGGACCTACTATTAGTTTTTTTAAAAATATAAATATTAATAGTACCGTAAAATTGCAGCCATTATAATTTTGTTAATTTTAAAGGTGCTGGTCACCAAAAAATTCATTATTTTATATGTGTTAATTTTCCTTTCAAATTTTATGTATTACTTACGTGTACTCATTCATTTTATCAAAAAATTAACATAATGTCAAAATCACAATTTTAGTTTTTTTTTTTTTGGGGACGTACAAATAATGGAAAATATCTCGAATAGATGAGATATCACATATTAAAAAAAGATATTAGGAGATAATTCAATGAATCTTTAAAACTAATGTATGATATGATTTCCAGATTCATGATACTAGCTTTAAATAAGGAAATTTTTCAAAATTTTTTGATTTGCAGCAATTATTAATATTTTGTAAAAACGTTTTGCTAAGCATAACTTACAATGTATTAAGACATCACCTATCTGTAAATTTGTTAAATCTTCTGTAAATATAAACTTTTACGTCCCCAAAATACTGAAATTGTGATTTTGACATGCCACCATACAGAATCTATGCAATATTAAATTGTTATGCGAGGAAAGAGTATTTAACAGCTAATATCTAAAATGTTAACGGTATTTCGTGTAAATATAAATTAATTACATTTTTGGTGACCTGCATTTTTAACACTTTCTTTCCCACATGAATTTACGGTTTCTGGTGTTACACATATTTTGATCAGTGCTGTACTATAGCTGACAAAGGACTTGTTTCGTTATTACAGCCAATAGGCTGTAGGCTTCGTGTTCGGTGGTCAGTGATATGAACCAGTNAGGACTTGTTTCGTTATTACAGCCAATAGGCTGTAGGCTTCGTGTTCGGTGGTCAGTGATATGAACCAGTCATAACGCAGAGTAGTAGCACGGTTTAATAATCAGTTATCCACAGCGAAGTTAATTGAGCACCGAGTATGGCAGTGTACAGCACCGGTAAAATATATTATTTCTGTGCAACATGTATACAATTGTCTATAGTGGTCATGAAAGGATTAATATATTTATTTTGCTATATTTACTGATTTTCGGGTGCTATCCCACTTTGTTTTTCTTAAAAAAAAATATTAAGTTTTTAATCAGAAACTAAAAATTGTATCATGTTCCATTTTACACTATTTTATAACATAAGTTTTACTATACTTTGTATGTATACATTCTAAGTTGCCATAACATGTTTTATGCAATGAAAAAGTCCTTACAATGACCAGTAACGTCTAAAATCTGAACGGTATTTCAAACAAGTACAAAAAAAATACTATAAACTTTTTTGAACAGTGCCCCTAAGATACACTTTGAGGCATTTTAACTGGTGTTGTGGTTTACATGTGTTTTATTACGCATAATGTAAGCAATTTTTAATTTCAAATTTTAAATAAAAAACTATAGACTTTAAATTAAACATTGCTAATTATAGTTACCAGCATTAAAATAAGTTGTCAATAAGTATAACTAAATCAAAAATATTAAGTAGTTGAATCCTGTTATTTTTATTATGTTTCGGGAATTCACACAGCGTGGACTTTTCTATATTCCATAATGGAGGAAAAGATTTAAGCGAAAACGATCAGCAATGTAAATAAAAGCAAAACAAATAATAATATATGACATCGAGGGGAAAAGAAGCGAAACACACAGTCAAATATTTGAAAAGAAAAAAAATAGACGCGAACTGGGAATGGATATGGATACGACTATATAAAAAACGGGAGGGATAATATAGAGCGATAAATGTGAAGTAAGGGTTTTCGAGGCATAAGAAAACGAAAGGGAAGTGAGGGCTATAATGCAAGCAGCTTTGGGCAACAAAATACGGCGATATAGAGCAACATAGGAAGGGAAGGTGATTGGAGAGAATCAAAGAAGCAGAAAAGAGCACGTGGGTATCGCCGACTTCCTTATTGTTAGAGTGACAGATTACCTACGGGCGTGAGGAGGGGAAGGACGCACCCAGCGACTTGGCAGATACAATAATCTGCTGTGTTTGGACGTCTTCCAGTTGCTGCGAGCGAGCTGGTGCATTGTTCGGCGCGACTTGTCGGGGTGTAGATCTGGAGCCGCACATCCCAAACACAACCACAGAGTAGATCAATATACAGAGACGAAATAGCGTGATGGTTCCTTTTATGTGGGCGTACGCATTCTGTGACTGGCTGCGCGAAGGTCTATGCGACCGGCCTTTGGTCCTGATTGGCTACTGCGTGCTGCGAAATGTATCATAGTGACTGGGCTGCCGTCTGACAGGCACGTTGCCAGGCGTAGACTAACGAACAAGGTTCCAACATGTTGATGACCAGTGGCGCCATTTTGCTGACATGTGCCATGGGTTTCACGGAATAGGAGGCTTTTTCACGTCTGTATAGTTATGTGATCCCTAACACCACTCCCCGAGAGATGTCTTAACAAACGCCTTTGACAGCATTCTCCGACTCGCACTCAGCACAGCGAAATACAAATTTGGGATAATAATCAATAAATATATTTTATTTTGGTCTAAGACGTTAACTTCCGACTGCGGCGGAATACACACACTGTGTTTATTACTTATATGACAATATTTATTAGAAATATTAGTTAAAGGATAAAATATGGCTCAAGGGCAAAAGTAATAAGTGCCCAAAAAATGCTCTTTTTACCGTGAACAGCCTATATCTGCATTCCCCCGCCAGACAGCGAGCGTGTATCTTTGTTTATTGTTAAGAGCAGGGTTTCCCAACCAGTGAGCCACGACACTCTGAGATGGCGTAAAATACCGAGCCTATTAAATATGTAAGGGAAAAATTAAGAAAATTGTGAATTAATAAAAGGTGTTTAAATTGTTATTTGCGCCAATGCATGGCAACGCAGTAATAAATTTGAGATCGTTCCCTTAAGTTGTTCGTTCATCTGAGGATGCCCCAAGATACAAATCCTTCTCGTAACGAAGAGGGAGGAGGGAATGTGGTCAGACTTTTTAAGCAACAAATTACAAATAATTAGCCTTCAGGCCCTGCAACAGTGCTGCGCTCAAGCAGACCGAAAAGTAAACATTATAACACTAATATCCTACGGTAGAACCGTGACAGAAGACTATAGGAACTTCGTAACGATGTTATAATTTCCCCTTCTTCACTGTTCCACGCTCAGAATCATGGGTCACGGTATTATTGTCGGATATTTCTCACCTTTATTCTCGGGTTGGCAGCTCTAGGGGCTCGGGTAGCTGGCCGGTGTCTGCCATGCGGGTTAAAGTCTGCTGAACACATTGACACAATAAGATATTCGAATTTTTACACATTAAAAAAATTCAAACTTAAGACATTCATCGCAGTTTTACAGTAGTTTTAGTCACGATACGTTTCGTCACGTCCAAAATGATTTTCATCGTATGCGCAAAGGCCAGCATAAACGAAATATTTTTGACAGGGGAAATATGCCTCCTATTTTATTAGCAATCAACGATTACCAGGGAATATCGTTTAGTCATCACCCTTGGCGCTGTCAGGAGAGAGCTCAAAGCAAACATCACGGNGCGCTGTCAGGAGAGAGCTCAAAGCAAACATCACGGTATATACCTACCCGTCAGTTTGATACACTAAAGACGTGGAATGCACGTAACATGTAATCACCCAGATGTTCAAACCAGATTAACATATAACACGCGTCCAGACGCAAACACTCGTACAGTTTACACAACGTTTATAAATATATCTAAATGCCTATCACATAACTGCACAAACCCAATTATAATGAATAACCTGCTGAAAGAATTGGTTATATTTGAACAACCAGTTGGCTTACTTAAATTGACACTCCGATAGGGTAGCCAGCAATAGGCGTTACCTTGAGACGGTGAGATTTAATTCTGTATTAAATAATGGGCATAATAAACACAATATTAACAATAAAAACAATATCAAACCGCCAGAGAACACCGTGAGGCAAACTCTAAGGCTCAGTACCTTAGTTGTATCACTTGGGTCGACTTATATCGATCTCCCCATTAAATTTAACTTATTAGCATTAAGGAACAAATATTTGCTACATAGGTTCAATCATGCTCCTTAGTTAAGTATAACAATTAAAAAAACAATAAATTAAAAATAAATAATAATATATAAATACCTAATCAACATGAAAAAAAAAGGCCCAAATAAAAAAAATTGTTTTCAATACTAGTTTCACGCTAAGTGCTCTCTGCTTTCAGAGAGAAAATGACCAGAATGGAATTCCTCCCCCCTTCAAGCTCGCTGCTCCCACGCTAAGTCATGTAACACAGCGTTTTTAGGCTCGATTGCGCCAACCAACTCCTCGTGGGGTTTCCGGCTGGCAATTCCCTCGGAATTGAGGGGATTTACTGCCTCTGCGTCTGCAATGCGGGTCTGATGACCATAAGCTCCGCAACAACAAAGTTTTTTTTTTTCCTTCGAAATTACGCATTTTTTTATTCTATAATAAGCGTTCACGCGTTTTTCACATAATTCATCAAACTTTTATTTTCAAAATAAATGGAAGCGCAGAATCCCATTGTAGTTTCATTTCTGTATATAATAAATTTTCATGAATCGTGTGTGACCGCCATTCTCCGGAAAGCGATAAGCGAAACGGAGGTAAAAGCTAAAGATGCCGAAGGTTTGGGATTCTCTTCGACTTCAACGTGGTTGAAACACAGATGCCAAATGTATTTTACCAATGGTGCCGCGAAGAACTGCTAACTCTGTTAAATCTAATGAAATACAGAATCTGAATACATACATACATTCAAATGTCATCACGTTCATACAACAGGAACGACATACGTACAGACAGACATAACTAATGTATTGATTTTGTCTATAAATAAATGGCGTATGTTTCGAATTATTTCGCTTGGTAAAACGGTGTTCCGCAGTGCTTTGTTCTGCTGAGATTGTTAACTCTTAATTCAATGCCAGAAGTAATGGACAGCTACGTTCCTTTTGAGCCTGAGAAACAGAAACTGCAATATATGCTCTCAAACACTAAATCAAATTACTGGTTGAATAATAACTGCAAAATAAATCTCTAGGAGCGATAGCAGATGGTTTGGAGTGCCGGTTCATTCGTTTCACTGATGCCCTACCATATTTCTTTTTCTTTAAGGAGGGCCCATTTAGACGGAAGGGCTTCACAAGAGAGACTGCGAAAATTAGTTGTGACAGACCGAACAGTAGGAGGCAGGCCAATAAAAAGCGAGACACCATTAAAGAGCAGAGAGCTCAGACGGCACACAGATAAGTGTGATAGGAAGGAAAATACGCTACTTGATGATGCATTCGTAGGAAAGGGGAAGAATTACCGCCTTCTTTCCGAGCTCCTTGTAATATCTGTGAGAAGATCAGCTCGAGCCATTTTTTTTTTCGTTCATTCTTGTCGCATTCCTAATAAAATTATTGCAATTTTGAAACACTGTATAAATTACTTGATTTATGTTTAACAATGATCGAGCTCTTTTGTACATTATTATGGCAAGAAAATATTTTCACCAAACAATACATTCGTTCCTTTCTTTTGCAGTTTTTTTCGCAAGAATTCCTTACTATGAATTTATTTAACAACTCAGAATAAAGAAATATGGTATAAGATTACTAAACCGCATTTTTTTAACAAAATTTTACACACCTGATTAAATTCGTTTAATGATAGCACTTAAATTTTGAATTAAGTGATTCATAATATATTTATAATTTTGCTTCGTTCAGCTTTATTGGTGATAAGTAACTTTTTTTTGGAAATAAATGTTATGTTCGTATTGTTTGCTGAATGTGTATCGTGCAAAACATAGAAACAGTTAAGGTTACAAGAGTCTCTAAGAGTAGTTATATCATTTCTGACTTATTAATGCTATATTTACGGTGATGATATGCATTACGAACTAAATATTTTAATTTACCTTGAAGAGGTAAGTGTGGTTTTTCATTATTGAAAAATATCACCCTATGTATTACACAAATACTCTCTATTAGGCTAGTTCGAAAGTTGTTTACTGCATGACAATTTTCCCTTGCACGATCTTTTGATAGGTAAGCGTTTAAACGTTGCTGCCATTTATCAACGCAATAATACAATTAAGGGGTATTGCCTTTTCCCAATTATTATAACAATAAAGTTTTCAAAATTGCTATGAAAAGTGGATTTCGAAGCCCTACAAGTTTAATGTTAGGTTTTACAAGACTATGTTATGCAAAAAGGCTGAAGAAGTCAGGAATACAGTACGCTCCAAACACCCTTTTTCCAAAAAACATGAACATATTTTTTTTTTTTAGTTAAGTCGGCCGGTACTCGTCACCAATCCAACATGGCGCCTCAGCGATCATGGCCTTCGAGGTCCTACACACAAAAATATATATATATATATGTACATTTCACAAATAATTATGTGGAAATACATTTTATGATAAATTCAAAATTGTATATATATATATATATATCTATATCCATATTAGAATAAACTTTTAAGTGCCTAGGGAAGGACGGAGCAAGTTAGAGAACGAGCTAAGATGACTGATTCACACGCACTGTAAAAAATAAATGTTAATTTACAAACAATATTTCGTAATTTTACATTTTTCATGTGCAATTTGTAAAAAGCAACTATCGTACATGTAATTTTACACCAATGTTATTAATAATTCAGAGGTAACTACAAGTCTTTGGTGAAAATAGCGGAATTTATGGCTGAATAAAAAATTTTTGCCTTCAATTTACACATTTTGAAGTATGTGTAAAACCACTCCCATCCCATACCTTAAACTATATATTTTTACTGCTGTATGGTCGTTGTATAAGCACCCAATGTCAGTGTAGTTGTACATCTTCCATTGTGTAATTTTACAATGACCGCGTGTGAGTAAACTTGCCTTACATTCTGAAATAATTATGAGCGTAAATTTACACATACAAAGATTCGATAATTTTACATTTCCATGTGTAATTTTCTAAAACGAGGACAGTTTATGTAATTTTACATTAATATACCTGACCATTCTAAGATGACTACAAATATTTTTTTATAAACACGCGCGCTAGCTGTAGAGAGTATAACTACTTTGAAAACGATCTGTTTGTTCAAAAGAGAAACTTAAAGTCTCGTTGATCGGATACGCTGGCTTCTGCACATAACTACTTATTCTATATCTGAAACCAATTGTTATGTTGCGACCAAATCAAGTAACGACCCCATGAGGGGAAAGTGCAGCTCTTCCCCTCCTCGCGCGACGCACTGCGGGGGAAGACTCTGTACACTCAGTATAAACTACTACGGACTGCCTGCGACACATTCGGGAATGTCGAAAACTGTAGTGTGGCTTCCCTATCGTTTATCATATGGCATATGAGGTTTCAATTGTTTGATGCTCCCCGAGCTTACAGACACATCACAGTGACATTTACTATATACAGTAATATACATTCCAGGCCAATAAGAATATTACATTAAAACACCATTTTAAATTTTAAGGAATAAAGATAGTTTTTTTGGAATGATAGGAAACTATCTGGTTAGTGTTAAGCAATAAATAAGAGAGAGGACAAGCTACAAATCTTTAGCATCATAAGTAATGTGTACAGTAAATATTAATTTGAATTCATGTGACAGACCTGTCAAACTTATTCGCTGTAAAAATTATTTAGTATTAACAAAAAATTGCGTTCAATGTGTTCATGATCTCTACATTCTAACCCATGTTATCGTGTTTAGTTTTTCAATTACTATGTTTTAAAATGCATAAACTGCCATGCATGCAAATACGATTTAAAACATTTCCTGATAATTGTACAAAAATTTGATTAAAGATAAAATAGTTGATAGGAGGAAAACTGGAGGAAGAGAAATATGATTGAAACTGTTACCACAAGGAAGATGATATTAATAAAGATATACCTGTCCAGAAATGTTGCGTGGAATCCGTCTCCCAAAAGAGTGAATTGTTTTACATAATAAGACGTCTCAGAAGACGCGACTTGAAAACATGCATATCATTTTATACATCACTCCAAACGCCAGTAAACCTTTAAATGTTCACTGCTAATCAAGTCACCGTCGTTTAAAACATGCCGNTTATACATCACTCCAAACGCCAGTAAACCTTTAAATGTTCACTGCTAATCAAGTCACCGTCGTTTAAAACATGCCGTTTTCAATGCAAGTTCTTCGACTCCTAAAAGTGCAACAAAATCGTAATTCTGTAACGGCTGGGAACGTGACCTAACTCAGCTCCATGACGGCTGAACTGATTTTGAAGAAACTTGGTATGCAGGTACTCTAGGTCCTGGAAGAGGACAAATGATACTTTTTATCCTCGTTACTTGTGCGGGTCCTGTGGAATAACAACAAAACCTAATTCTGCAAAGGCTGGGAACGTGATCGAAATATTATTTTTCCGCTGGTGCCAGAGTTTATCAGGCTCCCCAAGGACCTCTTAAATGGTTTAACTACTGCTATCTATCGACAAAAACTGGGACCGAATATTGATCGTGCCCTCCGAAGCCCGGAAGCGCTCAGATACTATACCACTAAACGGCCACCCGTCCAAATGTGTGCCGCTGNGATCGTGCCCTCCGAAGCCCGGAAGCGCTCAGATACTATACCACTAAACGGCCACCCGTCCAAATGTGTGCCGCTGCGAACGTTGCTTAACTTTGGTGTTCTATTAAGATCCCTCAGCCAAGCTCAAAAAGTAGTACCTAGGTACACTTATTTCTAAAGCTACAACTTCATGAAAGTCACATTTTGATTTTCATACATAAACGCTGGAAAGCGGAAAAGTGGTAACTACGTGATAGTTGCACACATACACTTAAAAAACAATACCATATTTCTTGGCTACCAGGTGAAAAATATTTCTCTCCTTTTGGGTTGCCGTAATCAGTTAAAAACCTAGGCCAACANATATTTCTTGGCTACCAGGTGAAAAATATTTCTCTCCTTTTGGGTTGCCGTAATCAGTTAAAAACCTAGGCCAACATAGTATAATTTTATAATTCTGTTGTCAAGTAAATTAATTTTCTTTTCCCAATTTAGTTANAAAAACCTAGGCCAACATAGTATAATTTTATAATTCTGTTGTCAAGTAAATTAATTTTCTTTTCCCAATTTAGTTAGTAGAGTATCACTGTAAAACTCAATTACACAAGTGCGAAGCCGGGCCGGTCCGCTAGTGCTTCATAAATATATCGCTGCCGCACGACGTTGCATTCGAAATGAAAGGGAATCCGAATTCCCTGTAGAGCGAAATGTTTTGCACCGTAGATGTAGACTTCACGGAACCGGACACGATCGGGGCCATGATTGGGTTCGAAGCCAGCGGGTTCGAAGAAGGAAAAAATATATATCGTTGAGTGTGATCAACATCTTCCTTGTTAACGTCATACGAATAAACTGTTATTTGGGAAGTTGCGGTTACGTGAATGGGAAACCGAGCAGCACTATTTACGAGTTCACCCCCACCGCAGGTCCTGTATATAGAATCGTAGAATGTCTAAAAAATTTCCTAATGTATGTTCCGATCGTCGCTAAGAGCATCCACGAATTAGCCTTTTCGATCGTGGACCAAGACGAAGAACTGGTAATTTCCAAAATGTAGAAATCATTTTGCGCCTGCGCTTGTGACGATGTGACTAAATTTCGCTGGAAAAACAAAAATGTATAAATGCGTGCGGTACATCGATCCCGAGATCAGTAAGCTACCAGGAATCGTTGCGCTAACACCAGAAAACGCAGATATACTCCACGTCCTTAGTTTAAAATTAAATCGCTATTGCAGACGAAATCCTCGATGTAGATCAACGCCTAGAATTCGACAGTAAATTTGATAAAATCGAAATGCACTTATACGAGCCTAATCATGTATGGCCTTTCGCTCTCAGATGGGAAGTTGAATACCATACAGCGTCAAGATATTTACACCTTGCCTAGCCAGTCCTTTGTGCGCATTAGAGACAGGCTAACGAAGGCAGATTGGCTCAACCCGACTACCACAAAGTTAATTCGAAATGGGATTCTGCACTTTTTCGAACACGTAATGTACGAGATAAATGGTGTCGCGGTCGACCAGTCGCGAGATGTGGGCATAAACTCGTCTATAAAAAATATCTATCGCTCACGCCCAAACATCTCCCTGCAGCCAAGATGGCGAGCTGGGGAATAGAAGGTGACTACTGGGTTCCCATTTACGCCGAAAGCAGGTTCGAAGTATAAGTTCCACTCTCCTTGCTGCTGGGATTCACCGAAGATTATAAGAAAATAATAATAGGAGCGAGGTGGGCGCTGGTGATGACGCTGGCCACATCACATTCGGATGCTGTCTTGGGAGTCGCAGAAAATACGCAGCTCATCTCTTTTACTTTGAACACCATAGAGTGGTTGGTCCCTCACGTGGCCTCGAGCACCCGCGAACTTGTCAAGCTGTTGAATTATCCAAGAAAGAAATAGGGATTGAAGTAGCGTCCAGAAGTTGAAGCCTGGTCACCTGCCTGGCCCTGTCTGCCACCAAGCGAAATCACCGGGCCGTAAAAACGTCTTCCAGAACAGAAAACCGCGCTATATAATACTGGCGCTTCAGACGAACAAACAGCATAGTATCGGAGCCAACATGTCTACGTTCGACCACTGCAAAGTAAAAAACGTGAAGATATTTTTGAATAGCGAAAGGTACCCTTATATCGACCTGAAATCTACGTTCGACCAAGAAGGCTGTACTTTGCCGTATTATATGTATTCACAATTCCAATCATCGCATTACGGACGCGAGGCTCATCCCATCCTGAGCCCCTAAAATTTCCGAGACATGGCGACTTTGCTGGTATTCAGTACATCGAAGCAAAACGAGTGCGTGCAAAATGGTACGGTCGACTGCCGGATCGAAATAATCACCAATGAAAACGTGCCCACGAATACCGCAGCCAACTGCTTGATTCTCCCCAACAGGATCGTTCAGTACGATTGTTTTTCCGGCCTGCTAATAATCATCACTTAATTACGCAAGTAAAAACACATGGAGTGGGGCTTCGTGCTCAAGGAAATCGCAGTCACAGATTTTCATGGCGTGACTCGAACCCGTAACTTCCAGCCTCCGTATCCGTGAAAACTGTTTGACGAAAAGAGCCACAGAACAAACGTTAGGTTGATGAAGTACTACCACGGATTGTGCTGGGACGTAGGCAAGATGCCGTATCATCAAGTGGGAAACGTGCTGAGCGACTTGCTGATGCAGTACCCGCGAGGACCGATTTATGTGGAGGGGCTTGAGCATTAAAAATGGCTAAGCAATTTTTTCATAAACGATTGGGAAATAATCGACGTACAGGACGATCATGGGCGTCCTTCCCTTCTTAAAAGGAGGAAAGAAACGGATCGGAATTCTTTGGCGAGCGCTTCCAAAAGCGCCCAGTTACTTTAGGAGTGGCATGGCATGCTCATTTCATGGCGATATAAACACGGTTCTATATATCGTAGCGTAAACATTATTATTTTTTAGTATGCCAGCCAGCATTTGAGAAGAGTTTGCAGACGTGATTTCGCATGATGCAGATTCGGAAAAAAATACAGTTATGTGTTGGTATAGATGGAAAATGATCGTCAAAAGTTCCTGCGAGCAACTGCTGCAAGTCTTATGCGTGATCTTAGGTTGTGTGAAATACGAAGATATCTGATAACGTTACCGTCACGTGTATAGATAACGTCATTCCACGATGAGAAAAATTTTTTTTTGTAAATAAATGGAACCCGAAAATAAATTAGTCTCCCAGTCGAGCACTCGTACTCGAGTCACCGTGGGAGCAAAATGACGCAATTTCATCCTGAGAACCTGTACGTCTTGTCATATCCGGACGACTCTAAAATCACCTATTTGTTCTGGGAGTCTGGATCACTACAAACCTACGATGAAAAATGTGATGGATGGGACCACTCGTTATATTCAGTGACGCCGGGTGCTTGTGAGCCTAATCAACAGTTAATAACTTGCTGCACTCCTTGGAATTGCGTGGTTCATCACATGAAACGGGATACGACTCTTCCATCAACCGTGGACCAGGTTCTGGAATTTGCAGCAACTTCGAATTGAGGAAACGTCAACCCTCTTCCTACGACCACTGAAATTAACGCCCCTGACTGCTTCGCCCTGGTCTGCATACGTCGGAAAAATAATAGTAGCAATACTTCGACTCAAACGGCCCCAACTTAACGTCGAAGGTCGTGCCGCAGCCACCGTGTTGACACTACGATGAATAAAAATTCTGGGAAACCTGCATAGACCTGTGAAACGTGCCCATGCAAACGTCGACGTGTGAAGTCACCTGCTGCCAACAACATGGGTTCGTCCACGACCGACTTTAACTTGGATGACGGCACTTTGAACATCCCCATTCTACTGCGTCAGATCGAACGTCAAAGACTGCTAATAATTTTTTACACAGATGTTTTGACTCGCACTTTAAATTTTAAGAGACTCGAATTTATCCGCATTCATAAATTTTTTATTTGTATAAATAAAACATACATGTATAAAATAAATTATCTGTGTATTTATATTTGAAACCTTTTATTTTAAAAAATATAACGTTTTATTTCTTGCTATATAAATCAATTATGGAAGAAAAAATTATTAGAGAAAATGTTATTTAAATGATTGGCTCGTGGGAACATGCAGTACCGAAGGAGCAAGAGGGACTCTTGCAACGAACGTGTACCGACTTTGAGCAGGTGAAGGAATCAGGAAAAGCTTACGCGAAGTAATTCTCCACGTCCGCTTGGACGTACCCTGTCACACGCAAGCCGCAATCCGATCAAAATACTGCCATACTGGGTTCAATACGAGTTTCCTGGCAGCTAGATGCGTTTCAGATCTCACACATTATTAGATGTTCTCCCGGATAGAAATCAAAGCTGATGGCCAGCGCAGTTCCACTGGTATCCTCTATACACCGATCCTGGGAGCTGTGACGTAGCTCTTACGGCGGGGAAAACCCCCCACTCCGTTTATTAGCTTTTGATGGCCGTCCCTCCACTCCATCACTTAGTTACTGGCCATTGACATAATTTAGTTGATAAAATATTCGTATTCTAATATTATATATATATAAGTAAAAATTATAACTTTAACTTATTTAAGGGTCCTGCCTACCTAGTGATAAAGTTGAATATATAGGTAATTTTTTTACTCGCAGGCGTACGGACACTGACGCTGGGGAGGCAGGCTGTGGTGGGGGTATGCAGAGTATTATAGGAGGTGGATGAGTACTCGCTTATAAGCTTTTGTTTTGTTTGTGCGTCGATGCGCCATATTTGTATAAATATTGAAGACTCCGGGCTGTGGCTACTTTTAAGGAAATTAGCAGCCATTTTCGCAATGTCATCGATTTATTTCGGGTCCGAGAGTGACGAGGCTCTCCTTATTAATGCGGGAGAATTATTCGAAAATATGGGTGCCTCTGCATCTATCGCCTCAGGGCGATGCGACGCTGCACCATCGGAGACCATGGTAGAATCTGGCGCTGCATCTATAGCAACAGTCGGCATCGCGACGGAGACGCCCTTCCGGAGCACCCAGATGGCACCCTTCCAGGGCTCCCAGACGCCGTCCTTTCGCGGCTTCCAGACGAGTGAGTTGGCTACATGCGACAAGATAACTGAAGGTTCCCTGCTGCTGGAAGCATTCAACGTACCGCAGCTGGAAAATGGATCGCCTGAAATTACTGTTTTACATGTGCAAACAACGGGGAATCTTTCTTCCAACGATGTGGCGGACTCATCCGTGTCGGTACAGTACTCTCCGGTCTCTGATATTGGTTACACAAATGCTGAAAGATGACTTTGCTGCGAGGACGTGTGGTCTCCGCTGTCTCCCGATGCTAACGCACCCTCCCATGGGTCTGACGTTGATGAGATTCACCAGTGTTTAAATAACTTTGAAAGCATTTTACTCACGTTACGTAACGATGTTGTCAATTTACACCTCGAATCGACTAACTGCGTGCGTGTTCTTACGGACGTGAAATGTTACATGGAAGGATTTGTGCTAAATTTTCTACCATCCTAGAGTCTGGCAGCTACATAAGACATTTATATGGAAGTTAAAATGTGCTGGAGTAATTCACACCACTGACGGTACTGTTGTGAGGATGTCTGTAGAAGCACATTTCCAAAATCCCAGAACCAGTGTAAACAGTCATTCTTTGTAAAGCGAATCTGTACATGAAACTCAAAAGTATGCAACTCTCTTCTGCTGTGGTAACTTGCTTGACGAACACATTATCATTCTTAGCAACATCTGTATCGAAAGAACTTATATTCCGAAAAACAGGACTTGATAAATACCGCTTATTATAATACCGTGCTCGCCCCATGGCATTGTGAAAACTAATACAATTTCACAAGTCTTTATATGTTCTGCATTCTCGCAGGAAGATGAAGTCAGAATTGGGTAATGCAATATGGATGTTCAGAAAGTTTTTTGGCACTCTGCGTACGTGTTTTAGGACACTGTCAATATGTATACGTTGTTTAATTAAAACCATTGCTTAATTAAAGGGCTTATGTAACTACTGTTTTTAATTCCCCAAGTAATTTCCCTTTAACACGTCCGAAAACAAGTTTGGCCTTGAATGTAGTTGGAAGTTGAGACGTGCCAGCACTGCTCTGGAAGTTCTTATCAGTTGTAGCGGATGTACACCTTCCGATTATTTAACATTACTCTTATGGCGCACCCACTGCGGCAGCGCCTAAACTTACTGAGCGCTGCCACGGAGCTTGCAAGTAGTAGGAAAACTGCGTTCGGGAGCAGAGCGTACATAAAGACTTGTGAAATTTTATTATTTTTCACAACGCCATGGGGCGAGCACGGTATTATAAGAAGCGGTATTTATCAAGTCCTGTTTTTCGGAATATAGGTTCTTTCGATACAGATGTTGCTAAGGATGATAATGTGTTCGTCAAGCAAGTACAGATTCGCTTTACGAGGAATGACTGTTCATATTATTCAGAGCATAGTTAAAAAAGTGTATCATTTTTTATTTCATCATTAAATTCACACTTGCTTGAACGTCGTTCGACTACAATTTATTGATTCATATTTCCGATGTTTGTGGGAAATTTTATTTGTGGACGGCACAAATTAACTGCGCGCTCGTCACTGTCACAATCTTGCACTGATAATTCCAGAGTCTTACAATATAAGACGTTTCTTTCAAGGAGGAAATGAACATTTTCCTCACACTGCTCGTGCAGTAGAGGATATGTACTTGCATATTTTTTCTCAGCAATGAAATTATCACCAGGACACGCCCCACCGTCGCGAGGAGACTTGGTGGAAGGTCTCGGCCTCGCGCTTATGTGCACTTCGCATGCAAAAGGCGTGCAGGTGGAGACCCAGTCAGGGCAACCTTGCCTTTTCAAAACATGGTTATGTTCATCACATTTCTCTTGCCATTTGCATACATAATTATATTTAATTTTTCGTAAAAATTCGTACTGTACACTTTTGTACATTCTTGCCTTGCATACGTGGATATCACCATTTTGTTTTACCAACTCCTCCAGCGAACGAGGAAGCGTAGAACTAGGGCATAAATTGAAAACGTAACAGTTTTTATATTCACAAGTTAATGTATCCCACACATAACAGCCTTCGAAATCATCTTAGCAGCATAGCCAGTGAGTTTTACCGTCACAAAATTGAATTTTCAGAACGCCTCGAGCATTTCAAAAACTTTCGCATCGCTACCCACAATTCAGTTTGCCGTACTTGCTCACGTCTTCTGACATGAATGGAGAAAATTCGGCGACGGGCACTTCCATTTCTTCTTCTATATCGCTGTATTCGAAGTCGGAGCTGATAGGGCTCTCTGCGAAGCTAGGAGAGAATAAGCTATAGTACTTTCTGGCCGATGGGGGCTGGTACGGGTTGACTGATGGTGACGGGTTCGTGCTAGTAGACAGAATTGACGAAGTTGCTCCTCGTGCCAATATAGTGCGGATAAGCTGAAGAATATTATCTCCATTTTCTTTTGCGTTGCTTTTGCTGTTATTTTCTTCTTCGATTGACAACATGGCTATCGTAAATTTAACAGAGGTTTGATACTCTGCAAGTTTCAAAATGATTACTGGGCTTTCCTCTTGAAATATCGAAAAAAAAAAAACGACAGCGAAAAAAAATGACCGCTTTCCCGAGGGGGCTCGGGGTGCGTCATATAAAGAGTTTTCATGGAAAAAAACAGTCCGCCCTCGCGAGTAAAGTACGCCACCAATTAGTCGGAACAAATGTTTCCGAAAACATCCGAGTAATTAAGCAATGAGACACATTGCGAAGCAATTAAATACATTGGAAGGAAGTGGAAAGGAACCGACTAATTGGTCAAACGACTCTTTCCGAAAATACCCGAGTAATTACCTAAGGAGAAACATTGGCTTAGCAAAAAAAATATATTGGGATGGGGTGGGAAATTAGCAAATGAAAATCAGGGGTGGGGCAATTGGTTAATTAAATATATTGGAAGAGTGGAGTGGAGCGGGTCAGTCTTCAGCTGGGCGCGGTGCTGGGGACAGCATAAGCAATATAAAACCAATGACAAACGAAAAAACCAAGATGGCGGTCGAATGAAGATGAGAGACAAATTACAGTAATGTACAAACAAAAATCGCAAACGAAAAAACCAAGATGGCGGACTGCACCTACCAATATGGTGGACAGCACCTATCAAGATGGCGGAATGAGTATGGTTGGAAAGGGGTGTAGGGGACCTATGGAAATTTAATTTCTTTAAAATAAATGTTTTAATAAATTATTGCTATAATTTTTAAATAATTTTGAAATATTTATACTATAAATTTGTTAAAATTTTATTGATTTTTTTTGGAATTTTTATATTTTTTTTTATGTTTTAGATTCATTTGAATTTTGGGTCAAAGGTCAAAGTCAAGGGCACATTGATCCAATATGGCGGCCGGCGCCTAGCTCCTACACCAGGCGCCGATGCTTCAGACTCATCATAATCATTATACTGATAATTTTATCAATATTATGCTTTTTCTCTTTTTACATGTGACAGAACTAATTTTCAGTCTTTTTTTGAAACACTGTGTATATACAAATTGTTCGGAAACTAAACATTTAATCTACCGGAGGTGATTCCTTACGAAAACTGAAGTCGAAAAGTGTGGCGCGGAACACACTTACCAAGCATAAGAACCGATAGTTATGGCCAATTTTTTTTACATAAAATTAATTATTAAAACAAACCGCTGTTAAAACAAGTATTTGCATTGGAATGTAAAGACCATGACAGTATACAATAAAAAAAGTGTGCTGTATTTTTGACTGTGTTGCTGGCTGTACAGGTCACGCCAAGGCAATGCAAACTGGAGTGCCGAGTGAAGTGATGTTTATTTACGTTTAAGACATCACTGTAACAACGCGCATTGTTTATTTACATTGCTCGAAATTGAGTATTGGATAGTTGCACATGACTTGAATTGTGAATCACGTTTGTCATGGCGACTCCACGCAATAAAGCCGCTGGACGCACAGCAGTGGAACATTGCATAACTAACTTGCAATATGTGCTGAAGTTTCTCCTCCCAAACCAGAAATTATAAACCAATTAGGTAAATAATTTTTAGATTGTAAAGGTTTTAATTAAATTCCGCTAACTTAAAAGGATCCGAACCTTTTATTCCTTGTGAATCAAATGATACTGGTGGTATCTATACTTTTATTCCGATATTTTACTGTATTCATATTTCGTTTTCAATACTCTTGTGATACCAATAGCGGTGTTTTGGTGGTATTTTAAGGACCTTATTACAGATATATTCTATGGCATTTATATAACAGTAAAATTACAGCAGCCTAACTACTTCGGGGGCGCTTCAAGAAGTTCGTCTACATAGTACCACGGAGCTGGGCGTTGGCATTTAACAATACAAAGTAGTTCTGCTTTAGAAATTATTTCTTCATAGGCAGCATTGTTTGCCTTAAACCGTTCTTGTATTTTCATGGTACAGGAAGTAGCTTTTTTAAAATAAATGAGTACATATGTACCATATGTACTTATTTTCTGCGGGCACAAAATTTTGAATTGTGCGTCGAACAACGCACAAATGAAAGTCATTCCAAACAATTTTTCTGCAATTCGTGTTCCTTTTCTTCCCTGGTGTACGTACTTTTTAATTTGATAGTTCTGATACACTAATTTCCTTACTTATTGTACTTATGGTCACCGCTAATTTCCCTGTCGCAGCTGCTGCTCGTTTCGTTGCATTATCAATGGAATAAGTATCTCTTCCAGAAACTATCTCGTAATCCAAAAAACCCAATTACATTACCAATAAAATGTCGGACTTCTCTGTGAATAGTATGAAGTTTTTTATTTGAAAATGCCATGACTAGAGATCTGCAAAATTCGTGTTATTATTTGGCACCATGCTGGACTTCAATTCCCTATAAACTGACTGCAATTTGTAATTCCATTGGCTACTGCCAACTATACAGCGTCATTGCAGCTTCAGTTCAAATACATTTCTCGACAGTTCAGCTTTAACTATTGGCTAAAAGAATTTCTTAGGATGTACCACACAATTTGTCGACCAATGACTGAAGTGAAACGAGGATACGACGTCTTGGAGTTTAGTCTGCACTGAGAAAATAACGCCAATTTTGCAGGTCTCTAGCCATAACTTACTCTTCAGTGAATACCTCCCGCAAAACTGAGGTGTTCGCTTTACATGTGCCCAGACTATACATTAGGTCCCGGTGACACTGTTGCTTTCCTGTGATTGGCTCGCTAGAACCTACCCCGCCAACGTCTTATGCCCTGAGCAATGTCAAGACCCGTGACTGCATTATTTCCAGATGTTTTGTTCACGTTGCCGAGTTATACCCACATTTTGGTGATAACGTTTTTAAAACTCTGTTAAACTTCCAAGTTACAAAACGGAGTACATTAACGTGAAAATTGTAAAATCACACGTACATAGTATGTCAATTAACATAACGCAGTTGTAAAAGAGCATAAAGTGACGGTAAAATAAGTTAGTAAAAAAGTGAAAAAATTTTCAGAAATTTTATATTTACAACATTACAGTGAATCTATGATTTAACTTTTTATAAGTGAAAAAAAGAGAAAATATACTTGCTGTGAAGAAAAAAATACATGAATATTGCAGCTTATTTTCTGCTACATAGTAGTTGTTATTTTACACCATTCTACGTAAAACTAGTTGGACAATGTGAATGTTACTTTACTAATGTGTAGGATAAATTTACTTGGACGTAGAGTAAACAAAACATTGACATATGTAGGTGTAAAATTACACTGACGTCAGTGGAGACACTGCTGCCAGATACATTTTGTGTAATATTACACATTTTTTTACAGTGTGTATTTCGTCATTATCGAATATTGCAGGCTGGCAACCCAGTGACCTTGAGTGACACTCTTCACCGTTATAAACCAGCGAAAACAGAATTTTCACTTGGTATTTGTTCACCTTTTATGAGATTCGTCGTTTTTCGTGCATCATTGTCAAATTCTGAATAAATTCGGTAAGCTATTAAAAGGTTTTTAAGTATAGTATGTAGTTTATTATACACCAACAAATATAATCTGCGTATTGTTAGTGTTGGCATGCAAATAATAACATTATTATAAAAATAGAGGCACTCGAGGCATGTTGACGGGTGAAAGTTGAATACTTCGTCATCTTGCCCCTTCGCAATATCCAAGCAAATCAAAAGCGTCCCATGAGTGTGTATTGTCTGGGGAGTTAAAATATGTTCATCCCTGTTGGTAGTGTTTTATAATAGTACTCATAATCTGTTAGTGAGATTGTGACAACTAAGCGATGCCATGAAATTAGAAACGAAAAATCAGACAGGGGAAACTGAGAAAGGACACAATATCGCTGCTTCGCACGCAGTTAAGAAATTGGCCCTGCAAAGCTGCTAAAACGACACACAGTATTCCACAAGCCACACTAATATGCTTCTTGAAAACACCTGATAGGTTTGTCGAGGAAATAAAGACCACGTTACTCCAAAAAAGAAGAAGATGAGAAACATATGATGTTACGTGCCCCGTGTGCAGTGTAAAATATGCGTACTCTCCAGAAGACGACTGGATTCAGTGTAATTGATATAGTGGATGGTGGCATGAGAATTTCTCCAATTATGAAGGAGTTTGACGGTTTGTTTGTGATTATTATTAATACGTTAGCGTGCAACGACAATAAGATATTTTAATACATTAGAGGCATAAAATGTTTGTCTACGAATTTATAATACAAATGACTAAACTTTGTGTTATAATTAATGCTTTTGAAGCGTAATATGTGTTTCTCTGAATGTAAACTAAAGCCGTCAAAATAAATATTTCGTTTGATTTGTCATCTTTCCCCATTAAATTCGTCATCTTACCTCACCCCTGGGGTATGTTGATGAATTTGCTTAAAATGTTACTTCACTGCGATTCGCAAGCAATGTTTTTAAAAGGGCATATTTCTTGGCATAATATAATAGCGAAAGGGCAACGCGTAATTTAAAAAATGCGTTCGAGGATATCAAAGCACACTGCTTAACTCCATGTTATTTCAAATATTAGCATCTTCAAATTGACCCCCTACAATATTTCTAGTTAAAATTCTACTTTAATTTAACGTGTTCCACCCTTAAAGGGAACTAGTTTCAAAATGATTGTTCGAAAAAATATAAAATATTTTCACAGTGCACGAAGTGCAAGTACAATGTTTTCAAAACATGGGAGAAATAAAGCTGTTGTTTGCTCTAGGAACACGAGACTTGTACACGGCATGAAGAGTGTCTAGCCGTACGTTAGCACGTCTACCTCGCATTCGAATGTCCGCTAGTTCAGTCCCCAATAACTGCACCGCTGGTGGCGTAATGTTCTCAATACTGAAAAACCGTAGTTTTTCTTAGGTATGAGTAAAACAAGCGACTTTAAAATACTCAATTTATTTCTGAAACTATTAATTTAATTGGCTGGTGTGCAAGAGGTTTCTAATATAGGACGCGCATCCCACCTCTTTTGTATATAATGGTGGTTAAAAAATTTAAATCCATACACGGCTAGTGGGAGTACGGTGATCTAAACTCAAAACTGCTGGTTTATTGATTTGGAAAAACGAAAAGTTCATATAAACTACCACGACTGCAAAACTGGTTGCAGTTAATGCGAAAGTCACTCACTGCTACGCGCAGGTTCGTCCACTCGATGTAGTGCATGATAATCATAAGATAGGGGCAGTATTATTTTGCGAAAAGATTTCGAGACAAGATACAGTCCAAAGCACTGTAGGGTCGTCCAGCTTCTTTGATTTGCTAAAAAAATATTCTGGCCCGCGTTAACCGTTTGCACACGAATCACGAAGGTTAAGTTTCGGAGTTACTTAGTCCTGAGTGGCTTGGTCAAAGATGAACACGGCAGCAGCAGCCAATGGAGGTATAACAACAACTGAGGTGTGTACATCGTATTGAAGTCTACCGTGTGCTCTGATTTTTACGTGAAAAGTCACTGGCCCTATCTTAAGAGCGCCCAACTAAACATCACGAACTATAAAACACCGCCTGAAGCCGCAAATTATGTTTCATGTCCTGCAGCAAACTAGTCTGCAGCATGGCTCACCAATCGCTGTCCGCGTTTCAAAAAGCCATCTGCAAACTTCTTACTTGGCATGAAAGTTTTGGTTTTTCTTTGGCGTCTCGTTGGCATGTGCTCCGAAGCTCCTTGTTAATCTCTGACACGACGCTGTCACAGAGTGTACAAATACACAGGCATTAAACGGCGTGGTGGTTCCTTTGAGGTGCTCTGTGAAAAATTTTTTGTTGAATCAAACAAAGTTTGTTTGGCATATCCAAAGTAATTGTTAGTATAGGGGCAATTAAATATTTTGTTGTTGAAACCAAATTATTTGGTTGTTCTCATTTGTTTGTCACAAATAAATATTTGGTTGACGCTACCAAATATTTGTTTGGCATTACGTAAATTAAACAGTTTCGGTTAATATAAAAATAGAAACCTGACCGACATTCGAAATTAAAATGCCATATCGCGAGGGCTACGTCTTATAAAGCTTCAGCCATACAGACCACAGATAAAGTATGAACGTTTTTAAATATAAACATATCGAACACTGTAAAACGTGCGCTATTCAATTTTATAAGTTTTAAAGTTTTACTTTTTGGTTTCTTGTTGTGTATACCATTATAAAGCATCAATAAATTCACTAGCAAACACTTTTACTATCCTAATTGCCACAAAAAATACAAATAAAATTTAAAACGAGGGCAACCTGATGAGTGGCCAAACAAATACACCTATCCAGTTGATTGAACTAATTTTGTTAATTCAAGCACGTACATTGGCAGAAGAACAAAATAAATTTTTGTTGATTTGTAAGTTTTCTTTACTCAACAAAATATATTTTTGGGGCCGAAAAATATATTTTTGACCATATACAAACAAATATTTTGTTGACTTTTCCCTCAGTGTGGTCGTAGCCATTACCCGATCCGTTTTGGGAGGATCTGGGAATGGGCCTGTCCGTTTCTGGCCGAGAGGCCTGACACTCGAGCCTCCCCCGCTCCATCTACAAAGTGACTACGCACCGCATTCGTGCGCGCTCAGTGTAATAATATTTTACGTAAGAACTATTTATCATTAAGCATTACAAAAATTTATATCTACTCTCTGTTTTTGTTCACATTCATTATAAATGAAATATTTTAATTTGTAAGAAACCTGTAGGTAGTAATTCAAATGTAACGAAATACGCCATTGTAGATTAACATGTATAAAACGCTTGTGACTCACGGAATATTTTGGAAACTACCAAGTTCATCATACACGAGGTGATTTCTCGAAGGTTTGATTCGAAACGTGTGAAGAAACCGCGAGTAGACTAGATAAGGTAAGCACAGCCAGCGAGGACACTCGAGGCTCCGTGAATTAGCAATGAAGACAAGGGAGAGACCCGTGCCAGGAAATGGAACAAGCGTTATTGGCGGGAGGGCGCGGGGATGGGGGCAGTTGGCAGGCCGGCCGGCGAGGGAGCATATCAGCTGGAGGAATGGTCAGCATCGTCAGCTAGCGGGGCCGCTGCCAAGACTCCCAGAGGCGTTCGCACCCACCACCACTCCCCATCGCGCGGCCACCCGCCTATGCAGGGTCGATACCGAACCTGAGGGAGATGCCGGCTCCATCACCGAGTCTGGTCACGATCGCCACAATTGAGCGACGACTTGGGGGGGCTGGCTTGCCCGAATAACAAAAAAAGTTGCCCCCATCCAACCCTCCACCGTGGCAAGACTAACTCGTGGAAGAGCTAACGCCCGGCTTACACGATGCCCGGTTTCTTCCGGGTTTCACCGTCTTCGTGAACTTACCGGTGTTCCTAATATACAAGGAACCAGGGCCTCGGGATTCAAAGTTACTTTATACGAAAAGTCCCTACAGATACGCATATATTACGCTTTAAAGTCCATTTGTGGTTACTTGAAACGTTTTGAAGTCCTGCTGAAGTTCTTCTTTCAGGTTATTCCACCGCCTCATGCAAACAAAGCTTAACCAAGTATATAAAATTACATCAAAAAGGACAACGCACCGCATTAGTGCGCACTAACTTTAATTATATATTGTATTAGAACTTTTTCCTACTAGGCAATACCATCATGCCTGTTTTCTCTCTGTTTCATTTATATTTATTATGATGAAGTATTCATTTCGAAAGATAAATTATAACTTTCATTTCGCTAAAAGTAAGATACGTTTACGTTACCAGAAGTATAAAATGCTAATTTAGTAAAGAACCAAAAATTTCAAACGCGGGGTGATTTTTATTTATTTATTTTTAATTTTTCATTCAAAGAGCGTTAGGAAACTATAAGTGCCCAACACCTTGAATAATTGAAATAAGGCATATCATATGTGGTGTGCACAAATTTGCGCATGTTAAAATGACAACAAATTAATGGTATCTTTGGGTACAGCAGGTAATCACAATACAATTCTCCAACAGCTTGTCCTGTGAGTACAATTTACAGTATCGATGGTTGATGTCAAACCCAAACGGTTGCCATACATCAGTTCCTTCACTTGTTACTGAAAATATCACTTCATGGTAAACAAGCATTTAGTTGGCTCTGAGTATGAACGGATAAAAAGACAATTTAAAAGATAGGAATGGCAGTGCATTTTACGATTTTCAATCTGTGGACAAAAGTTGGCACTGGTAGCGACTAACAAATGCATTTGAAAGTTTTTCGGGAATATTTACATTGGTGCACGAATGCATTCTGTAACAACTCTAGGAGCCACAGTATTTTCATGAATTAAATGGCTTCGTGTATTGTTACATTCCGTACGTTTAATAACTACGTCATCATATAATTGTGGTTGTACACTTGATATGTTTTACAATGTAAATGGCATGGCCATCGTATATTATGTAACTGAGCTTCTTGCTCCGCTGTTGAATCTGTTTCACTGAATTAATATTTTTGTACCTGAAACCATAAATTAATTTTGGAATCCAAGAGTAAACTCTTATGGCGATATGCAACAGGTGCTCATGGAGTCCATCATTCCATCTTTATATCGGCCTCCTCATGGGTCTCCTTCCAAGGGAAGGAAGTCCAGTGGCTTCACGGGCCACAAATTGTCGTTCACGCGCGTGACATGCTCTCCCCATAAAAAAAAATTAGTCCTCATCAGGTCCATGATGTGTTCATTAATAGGCTATGTATTTCATCCAGTCAGTTCCAAATTAAAAATTCTCCAGTGGCAGCGTGTTGTGTCGGACGACCAAAGATATTCAGAAAAACTTTCACCTAAACACTTTGAATGCTAACTGATTATTATGGAATTCGCCCTAACATTTTGACATCCACATTCTTTGTAGATACTAGTGAACACTAAAAAAATACATAGAAAGCTTTCTGCACGACAAAGAAAATCTATTTTTATAAGCGGTTTTGTTCACATTAACACAATATTGCATTAATTCAAAGAGAATAACGGCAACATTATCTTCCTTAATGTCTTTGAAGTAAACTTTCTTTGAGCTCCTTTTGTTAATAGTAACCATTACTTCGTACCAAAGGTAACGGTTTAACGATGTTAAAGTTTTTCTGTCATTCATTGTCGTTTTCAGTAAGTAACTGCTATCCCGACGCAAACATTATGAAACCAATATATTGTGCAGTTACGAAACTGCAACTCAGCAATGTACAGTCCTCTTGGAGACGTTTAATGTCATTTTGAAGTGCAGGGACTATCCAAATCACTTACCTCATTTCCTCCCAACTGGTGACAGTTAAACTAGATCATTTTACGACCTTACATAACAACAAATGAAAAAAAAGAGTGACCAAGATAAGGCACCGTAGTCGTTCTGTGAAGGGCGTCAGAATACTAAACATCAGGAGAGCGGGTTCGTGTCTCGGTGTCGTAGTATATATATACATGTAGTAAATTTAATTTCGAAAGACTTGTTACTTCTTCCTTATTTACTAATCACGGTTGTTTTTCAGGCCACATATTTCCTTTACAGTGCGATTGACATTACCACAAACACTTCTACCGAACTATTGTAACGACAATGCAAGATTATCGTAGTCAAGTCATTACTACATAGATCAAACAAAAGTTATGTTTGTGGCAATACTACGTATGCTTTACAGTTCATATTTAATCAAATATTTCTTTCGGCAGCACATCATGTGCTGCAGCAAAGAAAGCGTTTTAACAGTGAAGAAATGCTACTTTGCCAGCAGTTTTCATTAGGTTCTCTGTAACGTAATGCTATGTCAGCAACACTCAAAAGTGTAAACTACTCAAACTACCAGGCTGAATTTAATGTCATTTAACGTAGTAAATAACACTTGCTTAAACACATTCAACTCTATATTTTGTAGGCAGACGGCATCATAACTCGCAAGTATTTAAACCTGCGTATACCTTTGTAAAGATCGTTCCCGACTCTCTGCGGCTAGAATCGCCTCCCTCTACAGGACTGTCACCGATTCAGCATAACACACTCAGTCTTAGCTTCGTCCACAGGAAGACAGATCTTACTCGCCGCAGTCTACATGAACACCTTCATCCAAATCACTGGCTCTCAGTACTCGACAGCGAGGCCACGTTGCTGGCGTAGTTAATGTGCATGATCGTCTCGCCTTCGACATGAATCCCTTTTAAATTTTGGCGGAACGCTTTTCCCACTATCTTGTCCAGTGCGAGGTTATTCAGTATTTGGAATTCACTGATTTCTTGCCTTATTCCGTTAAAAATATGTCGAAACTCTCCGTTAGTGATACCAGTGTTTTACCTTGCCTTTCATTCCACTCACTAAGACAAATATTATGAAGCTGAGTATTATCTAAGGACATTCTATTTCAATCACCTACTTAAAATAAGCTTATACGAATGATCCCGTTTTACGTCATTTTACAGTACGTGTAAAGCACATTCAGGTTCATTCCATGTTCCCAGATATTATCGGCAAATTGTCGGCTCACTTAAATGTGATCCACTGTCCATAACCCTTCCAAATCCGTCGTGATACTCACCGTTTCCTTCTTCCGTTAAGAGTTGGTTCTGTCGAGGGAGAGTCCTGATAGCATATTCTAGCAAATATTTTGGACTGTTATTATGCACATATTCTAGTAACAGGTAAGTATTCTGCGAAAAACCTTCGTACGGTTTTCAACATAACCACTTATGTGAGACATCTATGTTTCAAATCCTCACTTTCACGATGCAGTATTTCACGAAAACTGCTTTTTCCGTGCATTGAAAACAACGTTATGATAAAAAACAAAATATGTATATTGCTACTTATGAAAGATAGGTGGGTGCCAACCAAGACAACATAATATGTATATTGCTACTTATGAAAGATAGGTGGGTGCCAACGAAGACAACATAATATGTATATAGCTACTTATGAAAGATAGGTGGGTGCCAACGAAGACAACATAATATGTATATTGCTACTTATGAAAGATAGGTGGGTGCCAACGAAGACAACATAATATGTATATTGCTACTTATGAAAGATAGGTGGGTGCCAACCAAGACAACATAATATGTTTTTTATGTAAAATGTGTTTTCCTTTTAAATTAACCGAGCTAGGTGGCGCGTTAGTGAACCTTCGGAAGCATTCAGAAGACCATGGGCTCGAATCCCGCTCCGGCCATCTTGACATTGGTTTTCCATGTATTCTCTAAATCACTCCAAGCGAATTATGGGATGCTTCCTTACTAAAGGTCATGGCCGATTCCTTCGACGTTCCGGTTCTCTTAGCAACTGGCTTCGTCTCTAATGACCTCGCCGTCGACGAGACGTTAAGCCCTACCTACCTGTCTATGATGAATGTAACACGTTAGTACAAAAAAAGTAGCATTTTGTTGCATCATAAGTGGAAGAAGGGGAAGTACACCGATGAAGTGACCGGTCTTCGAGGCGGGGATTCCTTAAGACTGGGCTTCTCCCCTTTTGCAGAAATTCGCGGATTTCGTGTCATCATTTCAGTTTTGCAGATATTATTGAAAATGTTCTATAATGTAAAATTAAAAATTGAATGAGTTGTTTACTACGGTTCTATCTAATTTTCACTGTGTGTTATTTCCTGCTTGTGAAAAGGCAACAAATTATTTATTTAAATATAATTATGTTATCGGCTTTTTAAAGCAAGAATATAGTACACTGTTAAAATTAAGCACAGCAATATTAAATAACTCATAACATGTAAATTTTCTATAATCGTTCATTGTGAGTAATAAGTATGAATCCGGTATTATTATGCGAAAACAAAGACTTTCTGCACAAGGGGTGAAGCCGAGTCTCAAGTACCTTCGCATGGGAGGATCATTCCGTCGCTACTTCATTCTCACATCGCTTCACTCCCATCGGATGTCAAGACCTTGATGTTAAGTGCCGCCCAAATCTCATCGCTCACTCGCTCTTAAGGCTGCACAAAAGACTAAAAATGTTTTCTGTGTTTTTAATATATTTCACAGCCTTGTGAAATAATGTCAATAGCAATTCAATTCATGTGCCAAATCAGTTTTAAAATAAGTTTCAATTACAAGTTGAGTATAAAAGAATACCCCAACTTTGAAGGTATATAATATCAAAACCAAGCAACACACAACCTTGATTGACCAATCAAATGAACAGTGGAAGCGTGAAATTTGTTTATCATACATTCATAAATGTTCAATGTAACCACCACGAGCGGCCAATGGTCAATCAAGGTTGTGTGTTGTTTGGTTTTGATATTATAAACCTAAAAATTTGGGGTATTCTTTTATACTCACTCTGTAATTTTTAATACAATTAAAATCATTTTAACCTTAAATATCATTGCAAAGAAATTTCAAAATTTTATACTAGCACAATGTTTGATTTTATCTGAAGTGTTTTTTTGGAGTCTTAGGAACGCCGCTAAGAAATTTCTTCACAGTCGAGGGTTTTGTTCTCCTGCAATAAGGGTATAATTTTTTACTATTTTGCATTTAAATTTTATCGTTAATTTAGAAATAAGATTATGGCCGAACCACTTAAAGAATTTCCATGACATTTCTTAATGTTATGATAATTACATCAACAATTAATTTGTACTGTAACAAAACATGTTAATTGTGCAATTTTTTTAAAACTTGTATGGCAACTCATATCAATTATAAATTACCATAGCCTCCGTTATTAATTTTGTAAGTTAATACTCCATTTTTATACCTTCATCGACTGTTATTTGACGTCATACTACAGAATTAGAAAATACACATAAAATATAGAAATACATTTTTGGCACTAGAACGTCCATTAGCGCCCGTTGTAGAAGGGTAACGTTAACTAGAACTTTACCACAGAGTAGTGTGATTGTTATTCGGTCGGAGAACGAGCCTCGTGTCTGATTGGCTAGTGCTGCGAAATGTATCCTACCCGCTAGGCTGCCTGCTGACAAGTAAGAGACACACAGCGCTGATTGGCGAACAGCGTTCCGAAATTTTGCTGGCTAGCGACGCCATTTTGCTCGCGTTTGCGGTTGAAGTTAGCGTAATAAGCTGCTTGCTGTTACACTTCTGCATTTTTAAAGGCACTGCTTACCGGCTGGCAGCTGCAAAATATAAGTAGGAAATCCCATGTTAAGAAAATCTCGCCTAAGTGCGTTAATTTTAAAGATAGGCGTCTCAACCAGATGCATTCTTCACGAATTTTTCAGGAGAAGTTCCCTACAGCGAAGATGCTTCCATAACATGTATAGTCTGTTTGCAAAAAACTTTAAAATTTATGTTTTAATAATAAGTACAAGCTGCATATCTACAGGATGATTCACAGCACCCGTATCACCCCTTTTTTCGGCAATAACACGACACCGGGGGTTAAAAAAAAAATTGTGATAACTATACCCTATATGAACCATCGATTTGTAGTTATTCTATTCCCCCAATCATATCGGTGGTAAGGGTACGTGGGTGAGCTTTGAAATTGCAAATGGGGACAGGGGTCGTTAATGGCATAGTTGGATAGCTCGTCTAAAAGGAAACAACATTTACTAAGACATTTGTTTTCTGACGTGCATAGTTTACACACAATAAAATACATCATGTAAGCATAGGTTTGTAACGTGCGTAGTTTAAACAAAATGAAACTGAACGAAAACTATTTTTATTGTTTCTACAATTCAAATGGAATTCAACGAAACATGTTTTTTTCTGGCGTGCATACCTAGTTTACTTACAGTCAAAAGGACGTAGGGTGTATTGTAAATACCGGTATCGTGTGAGAGAACTACTGTGAAATGGGAACTGGGAACACTAATTAGCACATATCACTCTTCTTAAGTGTTCTAAATGTTGCACAACCTGTATCAGACACGAGTCTGCTCTCTTTCTTACGTCCGTGGTTGCTCGGCGGACCTCAGCACAGATCTCTGAGAGATCCGGATGCTTCTCTGATTCAGTCTTTCATGTTTTCCTTCGTTGTTGGATGCACGCTGTAGACTATGCCTTTAATTCTCTCTTACAAAAAGAAGTCATTTGAGGACAAGTCTGGAGAACGTAGTGGCCAAGCTACAGGACCCATTCGTCCGATCCACCGTCTGGGGAATAAAATGTCAGCAACTAGCCGAGCTCTGCGTGAAAAGTGAGCAGGACAGCCATCCTGTTGAAGCCACACTGTAATTAATATCAGAGTGAGAGGAACATCTTCGATCAGCTGATACAAAATATTCTCTAGGAAGACTACATACACTGCACCATTCAATTGCCCCTCAAAAAATTATGGTCCTATTACACGATGTCCGAGAAGGCCACACCAGACATTAAGGCTCCACACATGATGGTTATCTACTTGACGGAGCCAACGTGGGTTGACTGTAGATCAGTAATGGGCATTATGTATGTTAACGTCACCATTACTTTTGAATGTGGCCTCATCAGTCCACAAAATGCTGCGATGGAAAGCACGGCCCTTGCTCAGGTACCAGTTGCAGAAATCAATGCGCCTAGGAAAGTCATTATTCCCAAGTTCTTCGTGCATCTGTACATGGCACGGATGTAAACTATTATCAGCGAGGATTATCCATACTGCAATTTGAGACAATCCTGAGTCGCCAGCAATCCTCCGTGTAGAATCATCAGGATTAACTACCATGCAGCAAGTAAATCAACTGCCCTCTCGTCTCTTACAGGACGTCTGATGCGACATTTATTGCGTGTCGGGTGCTCTAGCCCGGCTGTGTGCACACGACATACAAGACGCTGAAAGATGTTGTACGAGTGATGGACGCGCTGTGGGCATCTCTCTGCGTACACACGAGCAGCAGCTCTGCAGTTCCGACGGCATTCTCCTAGTATCATCAGCATGTCAAATGCTTCTTCGTTTGTAAACGGAATTCCTTTCAGAAAGCAACACCACAGACAGTGACCTGAAAAAACAAACACGATTGATGGTTACAATGTAAAACGAATGACTGTCGGAAGGAACTACCTTTCGATTGTCAGTTAACTTGCATGCAAAGCCTGCAGTTCCTGTAAGTGGTAGATGGCTGATCTGCTTACAGCGTAGTGCTGCATTATACTCCGTTTTTGCTCGGAAACATTATAATGCCTTCTGCACTAGCTCATGCAGTAAGGCACATAGTTCACTGCTAGAATCAAAGCGAGTCTCACACTCCAACCGGTAATACCACAATGGCGCACATTGTTTACGCACAACCAATGATAATTGCATGAACTTAAATGTTATTATTAGACTGTTTTTGAACAAACGCGGAAAATAAGGCAGCACTAAGCAGCAAGCAGATAAGCCTCTCGGACACTTGGGCAGTCATTTTTCTGCTATATGCAGCATCTTATGCCTTGAAAAAAAAAATTAAATTAGAAACAATTTTATTCTACTTGGGCCCGGATGAAAATATAATACCAGTAACATTATTTGCACTTCAACATGTTTGACTAACTAATTCCTTTGTTGTGGTTACAAAATGTTTAATCTATTCCCTTCACAACTCAAAAGGTTCACCAAAATAAATGTTTACTCACTTGGCTGTTTAGATATTCATACATATAATCGAAATTTTTTTTTTCTTTTTAGATTTCTTTGTGAGCACTTATCTGGCCGTTCTACTAAAGAGGCATTGTATACAGCTCACATAGTTGTTTACACATTTANATTTTTTTTTTCTTTTTAGATTTCTTTGTGAGCACTTATCTGGCCGTTCTACTAAAGAGGCATTGTATACAGCTCACGTAGTTGTTTACACATTTAATAACGGCAATAATGCCACGCAAAACGAATTCGTATACCCTAGTATTGGGGAACATATATATATATATATATATACAACTAATCTAATCAGTTTTTGGCAATACCATATGAGTTTAAAAGTTTTATTTAGTTCAAGAAAAGCTAACTATTTTTTTAGGCTGGTATATTAAGAAAAATTGTTAAGTCAGACAAACTTTTCTCTTTATAGTCATAAGTTTTTATTAATATATGGACTGTTTCATTTTTAGGTGCTGTATCAAAAAATAAAATTAATCGTACATTTTTAATGAGGAATTTGTCATTAAATTTGTTCCGAATCCTTAGAGTAGCATGTAGGATAAATGTTTTTACGTCGCGCTGCCTTCCAAAATACGGACGATTGAAGCTGTCACTTAAGGAATTTAGGTAACTAAACTTTACTGCACATACCTAATACTGGTCTGAATTGGTTTAGTGGTTACAGAGCTATGTCATATGACATTGAAAGAAACCTAAATTGCTGTACGGCAAAATATTTATTTAGCGTGGCATTTCGTATTATCGCTTGTATGACAAACGTGGTGGTAATCGGTTCGGAAGTTACTGACATATAGAACACAAGTTAAATTATTCAGATGATGCTATCTTCCTAAATTACATACATTAAATAGTGTGCTTAGTGAGCAGAGTACGTACTGTTATCAAACAAAATTTGGTTCAAATATGATTACTTGATGAAGAAATATGTCCCATAACATTGTGCAAATGAGATATGTGCCTTAGCAATTAAAATTTTCGTAATTAAAGAGGAATGTTATTTTGCCAGCCTTCGTATAATCCTCTCGACTACTTTACAAATATATTTTATTCTGTCGTTTTAATAAAGTGATAATTTAAATATGCACCATATAAAAGTTGTGCCACCAGTACAAGTCATTAATTTTCTTGAATTTCGTATATCCCTACTCGTTCTTTGTCCCAACTTAAGTGGTAGTGAAATTAATACTCGCCGGGTGAGTTGGCACTAGTCGTTTTCACGACTCGGGGAGTATAAATTACCTCGTCGCGGCAAGGAAAATGCAACTCGTATTTTCTTCCTCATTTCCACACTGCGAAAGCACAGGACGCACAAATGCTCATGTACGTTCCTGCCAGTGAAATTTGTTGTTCACCGGTAGTGCTCTGCCGCTCGAAAAGTAGAAATTATTTCCTTCTCCCTGACTCGCATTCCGCAGGCCATCAGTTCAATTCTTGCATGCTGCATTGAGAATAAATTTCCCAAGAAATTTTTAGTGGCCATTTGAAGCTAGTATCTTGTGTAGTTTCGGAATAGAAACGGCCTTAGTTCTTCAGCTAAAGACCTGATATTCTATTTGGTCTCAGTAAACTAAGTGTAATTATTATTTTTATTATTATTATCATAGTCATCATCACCATTGTACCGTTGCTTTAATTTTTCCACCGAAGCTTTTCTTCTAATTACGTAAACATGAATAACAATCAAAATAACTATCATACTTACACTGAGAAAAAAAGGTTTTGTTGTATTAAACAAAGTCTGTTTGGCGCAACCAAATTAATAGTGTTGGAACCAAATTATATTGTAGTTATTATTAAGTTGTCCCAAACTGAGATTTGGTTGGTAAAACTAAAGATTTATTTTGCTCTACGTAGATTAAAAAGTTTCTGTTAACATAAAAAAGTTGTGAGCCCAAATGCGAATCTAGATCAAATACGTCCGAATGCTACGCCTCACACCAACCTCAGCTAAAGTGACTACTAATGAAATTTGATTGTTTTAAATTTTAAGAATTTCAAATACTTCAAAACGTGAGCAAATATATAATTTTAGTTTTACAGCTTTACTTTTTAGTTTCCTGTTCAACTTGTTTTATTAGTATGTTTATACAATTATTAGGTATCAATAAATTTACTAACAAACACTGCTTTGATCATAACTATCACAATAAATGCAAATAAGCTCCCGAGCTCTATTTTCGAACGAAGGAAATCAAATAAACAAATCAATACAATTGATTACATCAATTATTCTCTTAGGAGCCTAACTTCCTTTGGCACAACACGTAAATAGGTTTTGGTTATTAAAAAGTGTATTTTTTTTAACAAAATTACTTTTCTTTCTTTTCAAGTTTTGTCTACTCAACAAAATATATTATTGAGGAAACTAAACATATGTTTGGCCCCATGCAAACAAATATTTTNTTATTAGTATGTTTATACAATTATTAGGTATCAATAAATTTACTAACAAACACTGCTTTGATCATAACTATCACAAAAAATGCAAATAAGATCCCGAGCTCTATTTTCGAACGAAGGAAATCAAATAAACAAATCAATACAATTGATTACATCAAATATTCTCTTAGGAGCCTGACTTCCTTTGGCACAACACGTAAATAGGTTTTGGTTATTAAAAAGTGTATTTTTTTAACAAAATTACTTTTCTTTCTTTTTAAGTTTTGTCTACTCAACAAAATATATTATTGAGGAAACTAAACATATGTTTGGCCCCATGCAAACAAATATTNTAAGTTTTGTCTACTCAACAAAATATATTATTGAGGAAACTAAACATATGTTTGGCCCCATGCAAACAAATATTTTATTGGTTATTTTTTAAGTGTATTTTACAATAAATAACAGTGTAACAGATTAAATACGAAACTTAACTAGTTTCCACGGGTAACCAATAGTGAATGGCACTGAACACCAAGGTGTGGTAATAAACCAAATGGTTCCAGCCACAGAAGGCGCTTACTTTATTGGACGCGGTTTTATTGCCGTGAATGGGTCAGTTCGTAATTCGCAGCACGCGCAACTCTTCACGCGAAACGAACGCAGCAAATTTTGTGATATAAGCGGTTTAAGCTTCCTTTACAGAACACAGAAAATGCAAAAGCTTTTACCTCAACCGACCACGAAACTGACGTTGAGGCACACAAATCTGTTACTTCACGGACATTTCGCCAAAGTACTGCGGCCGACAGAAATGCATGTTCAACTATACCTCATAGTAAGTGTGTGTTAGTGAGTGAGTGAAGATATCTGAGCGGCTCTTGACATCCAGGTCTTTAGAGCCGATGAGAGTGAAGCGAGGTGAGTATGGTGCAGTGCCGGAATGAAAGGGTGGGGGAAACGGGATATCCCTGTGAAAACCTGCCGACCAGTGGCATCGTCCGGCACGATTCCCACATGCAAAAATCTGGGAGCGACTCCACCGGGATTCGAACCCGGTTCGTCTATGTAAGATAAGAGTATTCTAATGCGTTGATTAGAAATGGCTTTTAGATTTTCTGTCTTTATACGGATACAAGTTGGAGTAGGTTTACTGNTATTCTAATGCGTTGATTAGAAATGGCTTTTAGATTTTCTGTCTTTATACGGATACAAGTTGGAGTAGGTTTACTGTAAACGAGCAAACACTGCCAATTGACACCAAGTCTACGATTTATGTCTAATAATTCCTTTCGCGTTAGTTATTTTGTTAGTTAGTCAGTCTGACCGTTTGAGAGCATGTTTTGCTAGACTCACCCCTGTTTNCCTTTCGCGTTAGTTATTTTGTTAGTTAGTCAGTCTGACCGTTTGAGAGCATGTTTTGCTAGACTCACCCCTGTTTGTTGCCAATTAGTTTTTCTTGTATATTTCTCAGCAACTCTATTTTTTTTCATGTGCAGTATCCAGTGCTATTGTCAGTGTCTCTCGGAAGTTGTTACTGAATTTGTTGAACAGGAATGGTTGTTAGAAATTGTTGGCCGAAAAAAACAGTGTCCATCACCAATTTCTGCTATAAATTTTTCAGGTTCTTTAGATTATAGTCTAATCATGGTTACGTACAACTTTTCTGAAATCTTGCTTAAGTTCTACTTTAAGGCTATTCGTCCACCTCGTGCAAACTAAGATCAGCGAAGTGCACAAAATTGCACCACAGGAACAACTCACTGTTGTCACGCGCATTCCATGTAATAATACTATGCTTTAAACTCTTTCTTACTAGGTATTACCAACACGCCTGTTTTACCTGTTTTTATTCATACTAATAATTAATTAAATATTTTAATTGACGCATAAAATTAGTAAAGTTAAATTTATGTTAACACAATTATAAAGCGTCTGTAAGACATAATACATTTAGGAACAACCAAACATATCATAGAAGACATTGTTTTTTAAAGGTTTCATTAAAAATATATGAAGAAAGCGCCAATATATTACAGAAAGTAATTGATTTTTAATTTTTGCTCCAGAAACAATTATTTTCGGCTTTGACCAGTGGTAATAATAATACAGATTAATAAATAGAAAAATGAACTGACAGCCGGCAGCTAATATCTAGAATAAATAAATAAAAACTTTAATTTACAAGAATACATAATCATTTCTCAACGCACCTAATGTTATAGATAAACTGTTGACTTTGATATGTTTAAAGTTTTTCAATACATAGTTAGTTTAATAATCTTGACATATCAAAAAGTTGTATTATGTTATATTACACATTATTTCCCCTTTTTTCTCTTAACTGCATTATATTTCACTCCACGCTAAAAAAAAAATATTTCACATTGGCGTAATGACATATTTTACATTCCTATCAGAAGGTAAGCTGTATTTCACTTCATCGGCAGCCAGCAAGCAAAGGACACGGCAATTTTAGTACGTATAGGTCTGTGAAGTCATACATCGTGCCGAACCATTAGGTGAATTGTGCATATACCTGTAGGAGAGTAATCCCGTCTACTAAAATACTGCCTAATGTAAGCTGAGTTCACGAATTGGCGAATGACTCAACTGCGACAAAATTTAATGCCCGGGACAAAATAATTTTTTAAAAATTAATTATTACCAAATGAGGTGACGAAGCGGTAAACTTTTGGACACGCATTCGAAAGTATCTTGGTTTGATTCACGGTCCGGCCATCTGGATTTCGGTTCGCCATGGTTCCCAAAATTATTCCAGCAACTTTCTCCGTCTCTAATGACCTCTCAGATGACGAGACGTTAAATCCGGCCTTCCTACATTTATTGAGTAGTAAACATCACTTATAGCCCATTCACGGTTACTTCCCAATTTCCTGAAGCCATGCTAAAGATATGCTTTCAGTATATTCCTCCGCCTAATGCAATCAAAGCCTGAATAGGTCTAGAAAATTACACCAAAATGGACAGCGCACCGCATTCGTGCGCACTAAGTGTAATAATATTTATCATAGGAACTATTTCTTGCTTGGCATTACCAGCACACTTATTTTCTCCCTGCTTTGTTCACATTTATTATAAATGAAATATTGTAACACACGCTTTTTGATAAAAAAAAAGAATAATTATTAACACGTATTTTTTATGTTTAACAGATTCAATATTATTTTTTCACATGATTTATTTGACTTTATTGCAAGAATTATTTATTTGTTTTGATACAGAGTCAATAATATTGATTTTGTTTTGTAACAGTATTTATATTTGGCAACATATTTATATGTATTTCTGTTATTACATTGTGTACGTGTACTTACAAGGTCATAAGACTCTGGGAATTTTTTTACTTTGGGGCAGTTTTAAGTGGCAGTGCACATTAATTTAAATGGTTACCCTCGTAATTGATCAGCTTTTAAAGAACGTTCTTAAGTTAAGTTTCAACGAAAAAGACGGACATCTTGTTACGCAACGTCAGGCAGCAAACCTGGGTAGGCTGTGCACTAGGTATTAAATTTAGATTTTTCATAGGGAAGTGTGAGTTCGCACCCCTGAAATTACAGGCCATCTAATAGAGACGAAAAGACGAGGTCTTTTAAGCAACAAGTAGACATATATAGCCTCCCTCCGTGTAGCTCTCAGAGAGATAGGCTAGAACTTGTGAGACGTCCGTTAGGGTGCCATTGAACTGTATGTTAGCACCGTAAGCAGTGTGCTTACATGTAGCGAGGACGTCATCCAGGGCTGCTGTGCATCCGAAGAGATGCCCCGTTGACGTACTTGATCATCGAGAACTTCAAGATGTTCAAAATTCTACGTTTTGACTACTTATTTCAGCTAACAATTTTAAAGTAAAGTTTTTCTCATAACACCGTTAATACGACCGTCAAGAACATTTCTCACACCGCCATGTTGTTTTTCCTTAGCACTCGACTTCTTCCGACATTTATTACGGCAAACCTGAACTGAATCCTTGCTTTTCCGCTAGCTATTTGAAACCATTTTATTTCAAGTAATCTATTTTAAAGGAATTTTACAGATTTTTCGGGTAATTTTTTAACATTTCAAGTATTTTAATTCGTAACTATAACGAGGGCACTAGTGTTTCAAAGGCCACTCACTACCCATAGCAAAAAATTCCAATTATGCTGTCAATAATATGTAGCCACAAATAATTTGCTAATGAGTAATGCCATCTGGATGAAGTACTTTGTATTTTTCGGGAAAATCAAGTTATTCTGATCTAAATTAAACAACCAGGCAATATTTCTTAACACAGTCACCCATTGTTGACATTTCGTATTAGTAGCNTATTCTGATCTAAATTAAACAACCAGGCAATATTTCTTAACACAGTCACCCATTGTTGACATTTCGTATTAGTAGCCAATTTTCTCCTAGTGTTCCGATTTAAGAGTTTGTTCTGTCCACAATATCTATGCTACCATACTGCTGTATTGCTGNCAATTTTCTCCTAGTGTTCCGATTTAAGAGTTTGTTCTGTCCACAATATCTATGCTACCATACTGCTGTATTGCTGGATATACAAATGGTACACGTTACGTCAGATTGGTAAGACCAAGTGTGTGTGTATTCCTACTTGCAGTCTGGACGGGGCCGGGCAAAAGCAACTCGCCAGACTGCCTTCAACCACTACAGTGGATTTGGCTTCCAGTTTTCACACTTTTTTGTGTTACCAAGGAGTAAAAGGGGCAATAATATTGATTTTCAAGAAGCACACTAACATGGTACTCAGTTTGGACGATCGTGACTGCGCAGCTAGGTTTGGCACTCTACCCAGAAAATACGTCACACTTACTACAGGTGTCTCAATGTCATCCTCATATACACGGAGATTTACTGAAACCCATTCTCTCTCAGTCTGTTATTATTTAACATTGCGTTTTAGTGTCACACATCGGCCCGTGCGTNATTTACTGAAACCCATTCTCTCTCAGTCTGTTATTATTTAACATTGCGTTTTAGTGTCACACATCGGCCCGTGCGTCGTTGTACATATACTGGTGTGTGCAGTGTGCACTAGTCAGTCATTTTGTCATTCCGGTTCTGTACAATATTATAATTTGTAGAAAGAATATTAATTAGAATTTCAATTTAACCATAGAAATGTAGTTTTATGTTAACACAGGTATAAAACGCTTGTGATTTAGGAAACTACTAAGCACATCTTAAGTGGGGTGATTTTTCAAACTTTTGTTTCAAAAAGTGTGAAGATACCGCGAATGGACTATACTCACTCAGCACCGTNAGTGGGGTGATTTTTCAAACTTTTGTTTCAAAAAGTGTGAAGATACCGCGAATGGACTATACTCACTCAGCACCGTTTACACACCAAAATCATGGTTATTGCGCAAGAGATTGAGGCGGCCATCATTCCCTACAGCGCATACGCGTTTTCAATCATCGTTTCCCATCATAATATCCCAAACTAACAGAACCCCCTTAACTGAAACAGGAAAGTATGTGAACACGTGTTTTTATAGATTCAACTTACAAGACGTAAATTAACTTATGCGTAGTGGAGTCTTTAAGTTCGTGTGCGCCGTAGTGCGTGGCTGCTTACACTCGAGGCGCCAGTCCACAAATTTGTTGAACGTCACCGTGAAGCTTGGCTGCCTACAGTTGAGGCGCCTGTAATTCCACAGACTTACTAACTGTGGCAGAAACGCTACTTGAACAAGTGGTGTTGTTTTTTTTTTTCAAACCTACCTGGGAGAGTTGGTGAAAAAGTGGCTGGTATTAATACGCGCAAATCCACAACTGCCCACATTCGCGGATCATATTCACAGTTATCATTACAAATGTAGATCATGCATGGCCGGCACTATACGTAACATGACTCAAGTAGCAGGGCCTTCAGAGTCTTCCCTGTGGTAACGTCACTTCTACTCAGGTTGGGAACATCTATGTTAAAAGTTTGGCAATAAAGCATTTTTGCAACGAGATAAGCGCTATTGTCGTATGTGTAACAGAACCTCTTTATTTTCTACGTTAAAAAACAGGATAATTGTCATAATCATAAATAAAATATAAAATAACTTCTTTACTAAGTAAAAACCCTTCTCGTTTATTATTCCCGTAGCTTGAAATTTTAATTAAAAGTGACCTCTTTGCACCTAGCGGCAGAAATGTTCCTCATGCCAAACTCTCTCATAAGAAACATCATTTTGTCCCTAACCTGAATAGAACTGACCTTACCTCTGGGCAACATAAAGGTAAACTTTGCTTCTGCTCTACCAACTGAATGATGGTGATTTGGACAATCACCGTCACCAAACGTATAGTAGAGAACTATTTTTTTTAAAACAGGGAAGGTAATCTGTGTGCTTAAAATTAGCATGGATTAAAGTATTTGCATGCAAAGAGGGAGCTACAAATGCAACTAGTGAGTTTTACGTTCCATGGTTGTCCCATAAACATATATTCGAAATTGAACTGAAATCACTGTGAGACTGAAAAGAATAATGTAAGGATTTTTAACTAGAATTATTTCTGTAGGCATATTAAAATAATCGTTATTTGTTCGCAGTCAAATTTCAGTGTTTTGTGGAATTTTTTAGTACTTTAATTTGGTTTGTGTAGGGCTAATAATACACTCGAATAGACGCTAGGACTGCATTTTACTAGAGTCACGCCCGTTAGTAAACACACACACTCACTTATAACGATTCGATAGCAGTATACCTTTTATGGATTGACGCTAAAGCAGTATTATTACACGTACTTCTTCAGCCATATAACTATGCTTTACTATCAGATTCTCATCGATAATATTGCTGTGTTGAAGTCACGCGTTTTGTAAGCTGCGGCCTTTTCACTTATTATACAATATGTAAAATTTCTTTACGTCTGACTTCCGTAAATTTAAATGAATTAATTTGAGGCATGATACTCCACGTGTATTTAAAATCACACATATTGAAAACTCCAAATAACAAATTAAAATGATTAAATATACTCAGTAACCAGTATATGCTACAAATGCCGTGCATGCTAACAAGTTGCTGAATATTTTTTGCGCACGAGTCTCTTAATTTATAAGAAAAAACACAATCGCCGTATCTTAGACTTCTTAGTTGGGTATGACTTTAATGGTGTTGGTCCCCACGGCTTTACTTCGCTCAGTAAATTTGTGATCGTAACACGGCTAAACTACATACATTTGTGGCAGTTTCAGATGTTTATTTAGCTTGGAAGACGCCTCGCTGCATATTTTAAGTAGTAACCTGGCATAAAAGCGAAGCCAGAATAATAGTAAACTAAACCTATTCATGTTCATCGTGGGCTTCATCCCCCTCCCCCTATTCAATAACAGTAAAATATGATTTTATTTTTAAACCATTGGTTGTAGGGGCATGCGCAGAGCTCGAGTCTAGTTTTAATGGCTAACTAAAAACACTTGTTTACATAATTTAAATTTTGTGTCATTTTACATTTTTAGTTATGATTACTTTCATGTCAAGTAAAACGATCATACGTTAAAGCACATTTCTTCGTTACTGCGCGTAATAATATTGAGTTTTGACAAAACGTCTGAATTTTCAGATGCATAACAATGGACGTAGATAAATCATGTCACACACACAGGTCCAGCCATGTTCTCGNCACGTCTGAATTTTCAGATGCATAACAATGGACGTAGATAAATCATGTCACACACACAGGTCCAGCCATGTTCTCGTGAAGTCCAAAAATACATACTAGACGAATACAGACAGAAATAATAGTCTGGAATTCCTTGTTAAACACGAACATCACTTTTGATCAAACAACTGTAATCTCACGATAAGCTTCAGACAAAACTTTGATTTAGTGCAAGAGGTTTACGGCATCAGTTTTTTATTGCACTCAAAAAATTAAAAAATTAAAACAAATATTTAACAGTTTTGTTATTAAAATTTTTGATCTGAGATCAGTGTATAATCACTATAAAAGGCNAAATTAAAACAAATATTTAACAGTTTTGTTATTAAAATTTTTGATCTGAGATCAGTGTATAATCACTATAAAAGGCTCAGTGTTGCGGTCTGAGCTGCCATTATCGTGGTTCATATGAACCTAAGTCCAGCTGTTTGTAGAGCGTGGAATAATACGAGCGTATTTTGTTGTTTAATAGCTTCACTGATGCACGGGCGTGAGAATGTGAGATCAAACCCGGCCGGCTGCACTTCAGGGTGTATTTTACGATGTCAATATTTCCACCTTCATTCCGGCCAATGCTGG
>NQII01007982.1:66271-81475 GCA_002778355.1 Clitarchus hookeri | reverse complement strand
CGTAAGTTGCGATTTGAACTTGGAGATGCTATTTGGATTTTCAGAAAGTTAGTTGGTACTAATGGTGATGTAAGACCTTCCTACTAATAATATACACCAAATGCTTGCATTCGAAGCCAGGAGAGTTAGCTCATGATCTTCTTAAATGAAATACTTCACGCTCTTGCATGCCAAGCCGGGAGGGCTATATCGGAGTATTCCCAAATTAAACTATCGTTTAAGATCGTCCTACTAGATGATATACACCACACGCCTGCATTCCAAGCCAGGAGAGTTGCCTCAGAGTCTCCCCCAACATATGTGCGAGGGCAGTATATTCGAATAAGAGCCAATTGACTGCTCACAGAAGATATTGTTATTCTTCTAAATCAGTCAACATAAAGGTTTCGCTCGAATGAACACTATTTTGAGCATGTATCAAATGTGATTATGTATTTGTATTATGTCAAGTCTGTAAGTAAATGTAAAGTATGTAAATGATGTCGGTTTTATTCATTGATGTTAATCCTTGTCAATATTAAAATCACCTCTACCTTTGAGAAAAACCAGATTTTGACAAAGTCGAAAATATATTTAACTGTAAAAAATATGAATATATTAATATAAACGATCACCATCAGCCCTACACAAGGACGACAGATCGAGTAATCGCAAACACGGTTACCTCTAAACAACCTAACATAGATTAAAAAAGTAACTATGTTAAACACTACCAGACTATTCTGGACAGTACAACAGACTAGCAAATAACTTCCTTACAAACCAACTGAAACGGTCCAATACAGTCAGTGTACAACACTAGCAAACAGAACGCGACTGTTGTCATATGCTGTGGAATATGTGAGATAGCTCAGATGGTTGGGTGACGACGCACGCGCCGTGCAGGTCTTGTCAAGTTTAACGAATAACACTAGTCAACAGAGTGTTATGTAAGGCTCCAAAGGTCACACAGCTCCTGCTAGGCGCAAGGTAGCCTTCAGCCGGCATGACTGAATTCGACATGCAGAACACTTACCTATACTTTCAACGAAACTATTAAGCGTGCGTCCAACATGCTGATATACGAAAAGAACACACACTTCAGACAAGAGCTTTTAAGTACTTTCAAAATATCATGTACGTTAGAAACATCAATTCAGAGTACTCCAAAACCGCTAAACACGACATTTCCAAGGCACTGTAGCTCATAATACACGCATCAGATACATACAAAACTAATATAGGGGGCTGCATTGAACCTTCCTAAAGGCATTCCACTAACAAAATTATATGGTCACGACTGAAAGTCCCATAGGTACACGCAGCACGACGAGAACACTGCACGCCAGTTCAGAGCCTTGCGCTTAGCGGCGATGGTGTACTTGATGCGCGTGACAGTGTCGCCCTTATCGCTCTCGCGCTTCACGGCCTAGACGTGGGAAAAAGTTCCAGGTAGACGGGGCCTTAAATGAGATACATTTAATACTCTCTGTTAAAGCGTTGAATGTTTCGGAAAGGTACAGTCTATCCCTCTTGTCAGTAATATAATAATAATACGTTTGTTTTATATATCTACTCGCCACCGCGATGCAGACGAAACACTTACCCCAAATATATATATATTAGAGGACCAGTAGCAGGTGCCAGCGAGATGCCGTGTTGACCCTGAGCGCACACGCAGAGCACAGTGGACGGCCGGTGCACGAGTTATTGTTGAGAAAGCTGCGAGGACTATACATATCCCTTCCGAAAAAACCGAATGGTAATGGTAGAGTATAAGACATGTCTCCGGCAGGCTGCTAGGTAAAAGGTTGTTAGAAGGTATATGAGAAAACCAAGGTGGAATGACTGTTGTACTCAGCAGGATGGTCTTATCTAGCACTATTTATCGTCTCATAGAGTATCTCATCACGATATTTACATGAAAGAACACATGATATGTTCAGCCGATGGCAATCTTGGATGGTGTCATATATTTTAACGTTATTCATTTACCATATCAATGATAATATTAGGTTCACGTCCATCACTAGTAAAATACAATTATCAGATTTTGTCAAAGTCCGAAAGAGAATTAACATTTTTTGTACAGTTCCAAGGCACAAACTCAGTTCTCTATCGAACGTTTCTTGAGTCGTCTACCAATTTAATCTGGTGCAACAGAAATAAATATCGGCCAATCGAGTACTTGTGCCTCAATAATATTAGACTCTCCAACAGCAACCAATCATAAAGTGTCGGCACAGAGTAGATAAGAACGTAGAGATGAAACGGTGTGATGCTTCCTTTGATGTGGACTTACCCATTCGCTGATTGGCTGCGAACAGCTCCGGGAACAGACCTTAGTGTATGCTACTATAGGTTCCGACCGTGTGCATACTTCCAACTTAAATGAGATACACTTAATACACTCTGTTGAAGCATCTCGTAGAGTATCTCATTACGATATTGACATGAAAGAACACATAACATGTTCAGCCGATGGCCATCTTGGATGGTGTAATTTATTTTAACGTTATTCATTTATCATATCAATGCTAATATTCGGTTCACATCCATCACTAGGAATATTAGGTTCACGTCCATCACTAGGAAAAGCCAATTATCGGATTTTGTCAAAGTCCGAAGATGAATTAACATTTTTGTACAGCTCCAAGGCACTTACTCAGTTCTCTATCGAAGGTTTCTTGAGACGACGGCCATTTTGGATGAGGTCATAGTATTATTTTAACGTTATTCATTTATTATATCCATGCTTATCGAAGGGTTTTGAGACGATGGCCATCTTGGATGTCGCCATAGTAATATTATTTTAGCATTAGTCATAACCAAGCTAATGCTGATGCTTCCCTACTCACTGGTAAAAAAAATTGACCTTGACCTTTGAGTATCATCATGGTGTGCATGGAGGAATAAATTTGACCTTGACCTTTAATCACTGACATGGTGTTCATGTAGGAAAATTATAATTTGACCTTGACTTCCAAAAATCACAGGAAATCGATGGTCATCTTGGATATTGTCATAGTATTTGACCTTGACCTTCGATCAACGAAATGGTATTCATGTAGGAAAATAATTTAACCTTGATCTCCAATAATTACAGGAAAATGAAAGTAGGAAAATAATTTCATCTTGACCTTTGAGCACTGATGTGATATGCACGAGGAAAATAATAATTTGACCTTGACCTTGACCCCAAATTGATCACTGCCGTGATATGCACGAGAAAAATAATAATTTGACCTTGACCTTGACCCCAAATTGATCACTGCTGTGATATGCACGAGGAAAATATGAATTTGACCTTGACCTTGACCTCTATACCTTGACCTCCAAAAATCACACAAAAATCGTAAGAAGCTCCCGTCTTCAGCCCCGAAGTTCTTCTTCTGCATCGCGGTGGCCAATATATATATAAAAGAAACGTATTATTATCTAGGCCGAGAAGCGCCGGAGCGATAAGGGAGACACTGTCACGCTCATCAAGTACACCATCGCCGCTAAGCGCAAGGCTCTGAACTGGCGTGCAGTGTTCTCGTCGTGCTGCGTGTACCTATGGGACTTTCAGTCGTGACCATATAGTTTGGGAATACTCCGATATAGCCCTCCCGGCATGCAAGAGCGTGAAGTATTTCATTTGGGAAGATCATGAGCTAACTCTCCTGGCTTCGAATGCAAGCATGTGGTGTATATTATTAGTAGGAAGGTGTTAAATGGTAATTATTTTTTTGCGAAGACTCTGAGATAATCCTCCCAGCTTGGAATGTAAATGTGCGATGTCTGAGACAACCTCTCGCTTCGAATTCACTCGCATGAAGTATACGGCCTCGTAGGAGGGCAATTAAATGATAATCGAATTTGAGAAGACACTAAGGTGAACCCTCCCGACCACTGCTTGTAGTATTTGCGTTAGGCGTAGGTAGATTGGTTGCAGCATTGTATACTACTTGACATATTTATAAACATATACATTTCCGCAACTCATGTGTGCGTGCTGCTTGCAGCCGTTGCCTCGTGTGTCTTTGCCTGGGATGTAAATAATAAATTTTAATCATACTACTTTATGTATTTGTTAATATATATTTCCAATAAAAAACACCTTTCTAAGCATTACATCATATAGTAACTCGTGAAACGACATAGAAGCCAGACCGACAACAGATAGGCCTGCTGTTCGTGTGTAAGTATGATTGGTTCTCTACTTTACATATTTTTGTTAAATATATATATGTATTTCCGAAACTCATGTCGGAGGGGCTGGGATGTGCGTAATAACTATGCCTTTCTAATCATTTTATCATATAGTATGTCGTGAGACATCGTGGATACAAGACCTACAACGCACGGTCTGCTCTACATGTGTAAGTATGAAACTATTTAGGTATACTCGAATTTGGGAAGATTCTGAGATCACCCTCCCGACTTCGCATGCACAATATTTACATATATATTTCCATCGCTCTCGCGCCGGAAGAGTGCCGGAAAAACCATGAAAACATGTTTTATCTCTCTCTCGGCGAGACTGGGTGCTATAACATAATATTATTATTAAAATTATTATTTTAAAGCAAATTCGAGTTTGTGTTTTAATACTTCCTCTCAGGACACGACTCAGCTGATCCGGCACCGCTCTATCCATTGCATCACCTAGGCTCCTCTTGGGATGTGAGATGTTGTCGACCTTGAAAAGTCGTCTGGTTTGTACATGCATCCCCCCTTCCCAAGGCTATCAGTGCTTCGGAACGTGTCTAACAACAACCCTTGAGACAAAGAGAAACTATATAGTTCATTACGTTAATCTCAAGCAGGCATTAGGTCACGGGTTGAAGTTGAAGAATATACATCGGGTGCTTCAATTCAATCAGAAGTCATGGCTGAAGTTATATATTGAACTCAACACAGAGGAACGTCAGGCAGCAACAAATGCATTTGAGAAATAATTTTATAAGCTCATGAACAATGCTATGTATGGCAAACTCATGGAGAACAAACGTAAACGTCAATGCATGGAACTTGTGTGTGTTGTGATCTGCGTGCAAAGGACGCTTATCGCTAAACCGACTTTGAAATGCAGAACAATATATAATGAAAAATTATCACTGATAAATTTGGAACATGAACGTATTATATTTAATAAGCCAATAGATGCAGGGTTTGCTGTACTTGACCTACCCAAAATGTTAATGTATCGCTTTAACTATTATATAATAAGGGCGTGGATTGGTAATGATGTAAGTCTGGTATATAGAAACACAGATTCTTATATTATGGAGATTGCATGCTGTGACTTCTTACCTTTCTCGAAGCGGCCTTCCACTTGTGTCTTGGAAGTGGGCGCGCGCATAGGTGTATGTAAGTATGCTGCATGGCATCTATTTTTGCATACTGACTGATCGTACAGCCTGGCTGCAGCATATAGATGTCATGGAGGTGTGGCGGCCGTATCTGTATTAGGGAAACACCTGCCCCTGCCCTGTGAATGCAGGAGCGCAAAGTGTGCACTCTGTCCACTACTCTGCCGAGGGCCCCTGCGAAATTAAATGCTAGTGGGTGCCATTTAACTTGTCATCCATGCATTCCATCACTGCGACCCCTCATAGCAATGGAGTGCAAATGGTTGGTGTTTTTTTACATGCAGACTCTATCTGCTACGCTACTGAAGCCGCCCCAATCGTACTCAAAGTTTTGATTTCGGATGTCGACTGCTTCGAGCAGATTTGTACTAAGTTTATTCGTCATCCCTTCCAATATCTTGCTGCGATTCGTCTCTGAAAATGTTTCGTCGTGGTGAGGGACTTCGTACTGATGACACCGAGGTTCGCGTCTAACTTCTTACTTATTGCTTCTAGCGCAGTCGTGTCATTAAGGTGACTGCCTAGTTTCGCTCGTCCACGTCGTTCGAGGCTTTGTCATTAAGGAGACTGTCTAGTTTCGAGCAAGACCGCTAACTTGATCGCCTACATCGTTATTTTTTCTTCTCCATAGCTGCAAATGCAGCACCTAACATGAGCATGAAGTTTTAAAATGCGCTCTACCCATTTCATCACCGCAGCACCCATTGAAATGGGATGCTAGAGCATGACATTTAACATGTCATCTAAGGCGTCTCTCTTGGGACGTGGCCCCCTTGCTCTGTGATTGCGAGCGCATGAAGTTGTGCTCTACCCATTGCATCACTGCGGCAAATAACCCCATTGCTATGGTATGCAAGAGCGTGAAGTCTAGTAGCATGAGGCAGGCGCTTCTCTCTCGGGAAATTTCTACCCCCTTCCCTGTGAATGCGGGAGCATGAAGTTTTGCACTTACCATCACTCACCACGGCAGCCTTGCTATGAAATGCGAGAGCGTGGTGTCCCGTAGCTCCCGCAGCTATGTGCTGGCTGTCGTCTCTATTCGGGACCTCCATCATCGATGCATAAATGCGAGAGCGTGAAGTTGCATTCTACCCATCGCATTACCACGGCACCTTTGATATGAAATGTGAGAGTGTGGTGTCCTGTAGCTCCCGCAGCTATGTCCTGACTGGCCTCTCTGTTGGGTGCCTCCATTGTCGATGCGTGAATGCGGGAGCATGAACCTGTGCTCTACCCATAGCTTCACCTTCACCCCTTGAATGTCAGAGCATGACATAACGACTCCGAAGCTATGTCCTCGCTGTGTCTCTGTTGGGAGACGTCGTGTAAGTGCGTGAATGCAAGAGCGTGAAATTTCGCTCTACCCATTGCTTCCCCTCCACCCCTTGAATACCAGAGCATGACATAACGACTCCGAAGCTATGTCCTGATGTGCTGGCTGCGTTTCTGTTGGAAATTCGTTGTCGTCGGTGCGTGAATGCAAGAGCGTGAAGTTGTGTTCATCCCATTGCTTCAGTGCAGACCCCCTTGAATGCCAGAGCATGATGTTACGACTCCAAAGCTATGTCCTGATGTCCTGGCTGTGTCTCTGTTGGGATTCGTCTTCGTCGGTGCGTGAATGCAAGAGCTGGAAGTTGGGCTCTACCCATTGTTTCACCCCGGCCCCCCACTTGAATGCCACAGCATGACGTAACGACTCCGAAGCAATGTCCTGATGTCCTGGCTGGGTCTCTGTGGGATTCGTCGTCGTCGGTTAGTGAATGCAAGAGATTGAAGTTGGGCTCTACCCATTGCCTCTCTGCGGCTCCCCTTGAATGCCAGAGCATGATGTAATCACTCCGAATATATGTCCTGAGGTACTGGCTGCGTCTCTGTTGGGATTCGTCGTCGTCAGTGCGTGAATGCAAGAGCGTGGAGTTGCGCTCTCTATCCATTTCTTCACTGTGGCCACCCTTGAATGCCAGAGCATCATGTAACGACTCCGAAACTATGTCCTGATGTCCTGGCTGCATCTCTGTTTGGAGTCGTCGTCATCGGTGCGTGAATGCAACAGCGTGAAATTGCGCTTTACCCATTGCTTAACTGCGGCCCTCCTTGAATGCGAGGGCATGACGTAACGACTTCAAAGCTATGTCCCGGCTGCATCTCTGTTAGGATTCGTCATCGTCAGTGTGTGAATGCAAGACCATGAAGTTGCGCTCTAGCCATTGCTTCACTGCGGCCCCCCTTGAATGCCAGAGAATGACATAACGACTCCAAGGCTATGTCCAGGCTGCATCTCTGTTAGGATTCGTCGTCGTCAGTGTGTGAATGCAAGAGCGTGAAGTTGCACTCTACCCATTGCTTCACTTCGGCCCCCCTTGAATGCCAGAGCATGACGAACCGACTCCGAAGCTATGTCCTGATATCCTGGCTGCGTCTCTGTTGGGATTCGTCGTCGTCGGTGCGTGAATGCAAGAGCGTGGAGTTGCGCTCTCTATCCATTTCTTCACTGTGGCCACCCTTGAATGCCAGAGCCTCATGTAACGACTCCGAAACTATGTCCTGATGTCCTGGCTGCATCTCTGTTACGATTCGTCGTCGTCAGTGTGTGAATGCAAGAGCATGAAGTTATGCTCTACCCATTGCTTCACTTCGGCCCCCCTTGAATGCCAGAGCATGACGAACCGACTCCGAAGCTATGTCCTGGGTGCATCTCTGTGAGGATTCGTCGTCGTTTGTGTGTGAATGCAAGAGCGTGAAGTTGCGCTCTACCCATTGCTTCACTGTGGCCCCCCTTGAATGATAGGGCATGACTTAACGACTCCGAAGCTATTTCCTGGCTGCGACTATGTGGGGATTCGTCGTCGTCGGTGTGTGAAAGCAAAAGCGTGAAATTGTGCTCCACCCATTGCTTCACTGCTGCCCCCCTTGAATGCCAGAGCATGACATAACGACTCCAAAGCTATGTCCTGGCTGCATCTCTGTTAGGATTCGTCATCGTCGGTGTGTGAATGCAAGAGCGTGAAGTTGCACTCTACCCATTGCTTCACTTTGGCCCCCCTTGAATGCCAGAGCATGACGAACCGACTCCGAAACTATGTCCTGATGTCCTGGCTGCGTCTCTGTTGGGATTCGTCGTCGTCGGTGCGTGAATGAAAGAGCATGAAGTTGCGCTCTACCCATTGCTTCACTTCGGCCCCCCTTGAATGCCAGAGCATGACGAACCGACTCCGAAACTATGTCCTGATGTCCTGGCTGCGTCTCTGTTGGGATTCGTCGTCGTCGGTGCGTGAATGAAAGAGCATGAAGTTGCGCTCTACCCATTGCTTCACTTCGGCCCCCCTTGAATGCCTGAGCATGACGAACCTACTCCGAAGCTATGTCCTGATGTCCTGACTGCGTCTCTGTTGGGATTCGTCGTCGTCGGTGCGTGAATGCAAGAGCGTGGAGTTGCGCTCTCCACCCATTGCTTCACTGTGGCCACCCTTGAATGCAAAAGCATCATGTAACGACTCCGAAACTATATCCTGATGTCCTGGCTGCGTCTCTGTTGGGATTCGTCGTCGTTGGTGGGTGAATGCAAGAGCATGAAGTTGCGCTCTACCCATTGCTTCACTGTGGCCCCCCTTGAATGATAGGGAATGACGTAACGGCTCCGAAGCTATTTCCTGGCTGCGTCTCTGTTGGGATTTGTCGTCGTCGGTGTGTGAATGCAAGAGCGTGAAGTTGTGCTCTACCCATTGCTTCACTGCCTCCCTTTTGAATGCCAGAGCATCATGCAACGACTCCGAAGCTATGTCCTGGCTGCATCTCTGTTACGATTCGTCATCGTCAGTGTGTGAATGCAAGAGCGTGAAGTTATGCTCTACCCATTGCTTCACTTCGGCCCCCCTTGAATGCCAGAGCATGACGAACCGACTGCGAAGCTATGGCCTGATGTCCTGGCTGCGTCTCTGTTGGAATTCGTCATCGTCGGTGCGTGAATGCAATAGCATAAAGTTGCGATCTACCCATTGCTTCACTGTGGCCCCCCTTGAATGATAGGGTATGACGTAACGACTCCGAAGCTATTTCCTGGCTGCGTCTCTTTTGGGATTCGTCGTCGTCGGTGTGTGAATGCAAGAGCGTGAAGTTGTGCTCTACCCATGCTTCACTGCATCCTCCTTGAATGCCAGAGCATGACGTAACGACTCCGAAGCTATTTCCTGGCTGCGTCTCTGTTGGGATTTGTCGTCGTCGGTGTGTGAATGCAAGAGTGCGAAGTTGTGCTCTACCCATTGCATCACTGCGTCCCCTTTGAATGCCAGAGCATCATGTAACGACTCCGAAGCTATGTCCTGGCTGCATCTCTGTTACGATTCGTCATCGTCAGTGTGTGAATGCAAGAGCGTGAAGTTGCGCTCTACCCATTGCTTCACTTCGGCCCCCCTTGAATGCCTGAGCATGACGAACCTACTCCGAATCTAAGTCCTGATGTCCTGACTGCGTCTCTGTTGGGATTCGTCGTCGTCGGTGCGTGAATGCAAGAGCGTGGAGTTGCACTCTCCACCCATTGCTTCACTGTGGCCACCCTTGAATGCCAGAGCATGATGTTACGACTCCGGAACTATATCCTGATGTCCTGGCTGCATCTCTGTTGGGATTCGTCGTCGTCGGTGCGTGAATGCAAGAGCGTGGAGTTGCGCTCTCCATCCATTTCTTCAATGTGGCCACCCTTGAATGCCAGAGCATCATGTAACGACTCCAAAACTATGTCCTGATGTCCTGGCTGCGTCTCTGTTTGGATTCGTCGTCATCGGTGCGTGAATGCAACAGCGTGAAATTGCGCTTTACCCATTGCTTAACTGCGGCCCTCCTTGAATGCGAGGGCATGACGTAACGACTTCAAAGCTATGTCCCGGCTGCATCTCTGTTAGGATTCGTCATCGTCGGTGTGTGAATGCAAGAGCGTGAAGTTGTGCTCTACCCATTGCTTCACTGCGGCCCCCCTTGAATGCTGAGCATGACGTAACGACTCCAAAGCTATGTCCTAGCTGCATCTCTGTTAGGATTCGTCGTCGTCGGTGTGTGAATGCAAGAGCGCGAAGTTGCGCTCTACCCATTGCTTCACTTCGGCCCCCCTTGAATGCCAGAGCATGACGTAACTACTCCAAAGCTATGTCCTGGCAGCATCTCTGTTAGGATTCGTCGTCGTCAGTGTGTGAATGCAAGAGCGTGAAGTTGCGCTCTACCCATTGCTTCACTTCGGCCCCCCTTGAATGCCAGAGCATGACGAAACGACTCAGAAGCTATGTCCTGATGTCCTGGCTGCGTCTCTGTTGGGATTGATCGTCGTCGGTGCGTGAATGCAAGAGCGTGGAGTTGCGCTCTCCACCCATTGCTTCACTGTTGCCACCCTTGAATGCCAGAGCATCATGTAACGACTCCGAAACTATGTCCTGATGTCCTGGCTGCGTCTCTGTTGGGATTCGTCGTCGTCGGTGCGTGAATGCAAGAGCGTGGAGTTGCGCTCTACCCATTGCTTCACTGCGGCCCCCCTTGAATGCCAGAGCAGAACTGTTGGGTGCGTCCATCTTCGGGAGTCACAACCAACATGGCTGACCCCTTGGCGTCGGCTTAGGGAGTCTCCATGAACCAACATGGGCGCCAGGGGATGTGCGAAAAAAATTTATTTTGTGGAACTTTTGAAAATTTTTAAGTTTTCAAAAGTTATGTCAATTTTTTGAAATATTTAATCAAACTTTACTAAACGGTTCTTTTTATAATTAATTTTTGAAAAAAAAATTTTAAATTATTTTTTTAAAATTAAATTTTAAAAATTAATTTTTGCCCTTTTTTGCAAATGTTTGCACTTTTAGGCACTGGCTGCTAAGATTGCCACCTCCGAATGACACTGGCTGTCAATATGGCCGCCCAGAAGCGGAATGCAAACGCATGAGGTTTGTCATTTCCTTACCAAGCTTCTTCCTCCTGGCCTCCCTGTCATGACGCTATCTTCGAAACAACCATTCCTAACTACTGGTGTTATTCATCTTCAATGGCACTGCATAGAATCAATGGAATAGAGAGTCAGCTTAAAAGATACCAGAGCTGAGGCAGCACTACCAAGACATAATTGAGCAGCATGAAAGCTTGGGCCACTTGACATGCATTGGACAGTTCACACCCATAAGTGATGGCTATCATTTGTCCCTTACTACAGGTGAGTTTGCTCAGCCAGCCTACTTATTCCTCACCAAGCAGTTATCAAGGAGGAAAGTGTTTCCACAAAAGTGATGGTAATTTTCAATGCATCCTGTAAGACCACTAATGGAAAATTACTGAATCTTCTGTGTTCTAGGTAAAAATTACAGAATGAAAATTTTATGTGGTTTTTAACTTCTGGACATTTCCTGTTGCTGTGACTGTCAGAGCTGAGGCAGTATGCAAGATGTTCAGCCAAATGGTTGTTGATCCCACTGATAGGAAGAATGTGTGTATTCTTCGGAGAAATTCAATCGATGACATGATATGTGTGTAAAAGTAGAACACAGTCAAGTATGGGCTGGTATCTTCACATTTTCATGCCCTCCGCACCCCGCATCAACTTGCAACAGATGAGGGTAACAAGTTTCCTCTAGCTGCTCATGCTATACTCAATGATGTCTTTGTTGGCGATATAGTTACAGGAGCTGCAACTGTTGACGATGCTCAGCTGCTATGGCTCACCTCATTGGACTATTAGCGGCAGGAGGGTCAAAACTACACAAGTGGTGATCCATCCATGAAGAACTCTTGGATGACTATCGACATGAAAGTGAGAACTCATCTCATATGTTTGTTGCTCTGATTCAGTGAAAGTGTTGGGTCTACGAAAGGACTCAGTACAGGACCACATTTTGTACAAAGTGAATGTCCCTGACTTGCCAGTAACAAAGCATGGTATACTCTCAACTGTTGCTCGTCTTTATGACTCATGTGAATGGATTGCACCTGTGGTCACATCCAGTAAGATGTTTTTACTGACCTTGTGGACTCAAGGCCTAGTTTGAGATGAGCCAGTGGGGGAAGATATATCGAGATTGTGGACAGGTTTTAAGGACACTTTGCCATCTTTGTCTAAGTTTAGTGTGAGCAGATTCGTTCCAGTCCAAGAACATGATGTGCAGTATCGTGGTTTTTGCAATGCCAGTGAGAAGGCATATGCTGCAGTCATTTATGCTCGTTGTCTCACAGCTGGTAGTGCAGCTGAAGTTCGTTTACTTGTTGCCAAGTCCAAGGTGGTGCGATTCAAGAAACTGCCTGTTCTAAGATTAGAGCTGGATGCAGCAGTTTTGTTATGCAAACTTTGGCAATGTGTCGTGATACTCTATGATTCAAAAGATGCTAACATTGCATTGCATGCCTGGACAGATTCCACAGTAGTCCTGGGCTGGTTACGACTGTCACCACACAGTTTAAAAACCTTCGTCCCCAACTGAGTTGCAGAGATCCAGTCCTTTGTATCACCTAGTTCCTGGAGGCAAGTTCCATAAGAACATAACTCTGCTGATGACCTTTCGTGTGGCTGTCTTCCAGACCACTTGGTGAACACAATATGGTTTTCAGGGTCACATTGGCTGTTGCAACTTCACAAGAACGAGCCTGTGCAGCATTCTTGCGAGAAAATATCTCTTCCCGAAGTTAAACCAGCGATGTTCAATGTCTTAGTGGCAAACACCACTCAGGTTCAGAACTCTGATAATCCTTTCGGCTTGTTACAGAAATTATCTTCATTTTCTCGATTTCAGAGAGTCATGGCATGGATATTACGAGCAAAAGCAACTTTGTAATGGCTGCCCCATTCCACTAGCACATCGCAGACAACAATGCCCGTAATTACTGTGTCAAGAGTGTGCAGGAACATTACTTCAGGAAAGAGATTAGAGCATTGGAAAAGGGAGAACCATATTCTGAACACATTGAAAGCCTTGTGACTTTCTTGCACTCGAAGGGTGTTGTCAGGGTGAGCGGCAGGTGGCATAATACACCAGTGACTGAAGAAAGTAAGCATCCCATCCTACTTCCAAAGGAAAGCAGATTGCCCGAGTTGATCATAAGGCATTGTCATGTGACCAACCTGCACAGGTTCATCAACCACACTGTACCTGACACATCAAGAATACTGGATCATATCTGCTTGCACTTTGATTCACAATTGTGTCGCATGTTTTAAAGTGAGTGCAGCTTCATCAGTCCCACTGATGGGCACACTCCCTACTTCGCGATTCGCCAAGGGTGGGGCGTTTTGCAATGTTGGAATTGACTTTGGGGGCCCATTCCTTGCTACCCCAGTTAGAGCGAGAAGGAGGACCACCCAGAAGGTTGATCTGTTCTGGTTTATCTGCATGGCGACTAAGAGTGTGCACCTGGATCTCGTGTCCAACCTGTCTGCAGCAGCATTCCTTGTTGCACTGAAGCATTTTGTATCCATTCGACAGTTTCCATAGGAGATATCCTCAGACAATGGAACCAACTTGGTGGGTGCCAGAAACTACCTGAAGGAGATGTACAAAAGCCTCTTATGTGAAGAAAGCCAGCAAAAAATTGTTAGTGTGGCCAGTCAGAGAGGAATAAAGTGTCAGTTCAGTACCCAGTGGGGATTGCCAATCCCCACTTTCGAAGCAGCTGGGAGGCGGCGATTAAAAGTGTAAAACAACACCTGAAAAGAGTGGTGGGCACACAGCTGCTTCGAAGAGCTGGGAACCCTGTTTGCACAGATATCTGCAGTTCTGAACTGTCAACCACCTTGTGCCTTGTTAGAGGATCCTCGAGAGTACGATGTTCTCACTCCAGTGCATTTCCTAGTGGGTGATGCATTGGTAGCTCGGTCAGATTACGACTTGTCAGACCTTTCTCAGAACTATATTGAGAGGTGGGAGCTAATCACTCAGTTCCAGCAGAGGATGTGGAAGAGGTGGAATGATGCGTATCTACACACACTCCAGCAGAGAAACAAGTGGACCTCACAAGAGCCCACTGCAAAAATGATGGATGTCACTATTTAGTAAAAAAGAAGTGTAAGGTGGCAATAAAATGCTGTGTATGTGTTGAATCTATCACAGTATTTTCATATGAAAATACTGATAGTCAAGGTGTAGCAACGATCGACAATTGATAGGTACACTGCAAGAATGCTAGATGAAGGTGTAGCAACGATCGATAATATATAGGTACACTGCAAGAACGCTAGATGTCAGCAGACATGGATACGTGTTTTTTTCCTTAATTATTTTTATGTTTACATAATAAAGTTATATTAGTTCTCCTATTTGTTATTTTTTTTAAACAACCTAACGGTCTTAATACCACCTCTAACCTCTGTTGCAGGTTTGATACCACTANTTTTTCCTTAATTATTTTTATGTTTACATAATAAAGTTATATTAGTTCTCCTATTTGTTATTTTTTTTAAACAACCTCTGTTGCAGGTTTGATACCACTATCACATGAAAAATTCAAAGATGTACAACACCTTTCGCAGTTATGTATTAAAAAAACTACAGATTTCTTCTCTAAAATGCCACACTGCCAGGCAAAATGGCAATCTGGATCAGCCAGACGAAGGAGGTGTGCTAATCTTCAATAACGACCATGTTGTACCCGGATATCCAGAATTCTTTGCAGTAATGTGTTGTGCCGTACACTTTACAAATAATGTTATTTATTTAGTTTTTTACATATTTAACTCGTTTTCCTAATCATCCTTGGCGAAAAAACTTACTCAGGTGGAAGTTCAGAAATGTATCCATTAGAATATACACCTTTCTCAAAAACTGGTTTTTCAATTTATATTTTTTCACCTGCAAAATTCATTCCTAGTGACATCCATCACTTTTGCAGTGGGCTGTTCATATATATATATATA